>CM019069.1:160297821-160482821 GCA_009667805.1 Leptobrachium leishanense
CCGATGCCTGGGGAACAGAGGGACAGGATTGTTTCACGTCTTACATGTTGCGAGAAGCAGGTCCCCTTGTGATGCGCGTCTGTGCGGGACAAAACCGAAGTGAAGTGACAGGAAGGTTTGAAGTAACCGACTGAATTGTTCCTGCAGGGTGTTGAACGCAACTCCCGTCTGTCACCGTGTACACTGCAGAGACATGAAGCGTTAACACCGTGTACACCTGCAGAGACATGAAGCGTTACACCGTGTACACCTGCAGAGACATGAAGCGTTACACCGTGTACACCTGCAGAGACATGAAGCATTACACCGTGTACACCTGCAGAGACATGAAGCATTACACCGTGTACACCTGTAGAGACATGAAGCGTTACACCCGTGTACACCTGCAAAGACATGAAGCATTACACCGTGTACACCTGCAGAGACATGAAGCGTTACACCGTGTACACCTGCAAAGACATGAAGCATTACACCGTGTACACCTGCAGAGACATGAAGCGTTACACCGTGTACACTGTAGAGACATGAAGCATTACACCGTGTACACCTGCAGAGACATGAAGCGTTACACGTGTACACCTGCAGAGACATGAAGCGTTACACCGTGTACACCTGCAGAGACATGAAGCGTTACACCGTGTACACCTGCAGAGACATGAAGCGTTACACCGTGTACACAGACATGAAGGTGGGTAACGTCGCTGTGGTTTTAGGGAGACAGGTGTGTCCTCGTTGCCCCTGACCCTCCCTTCATTTGGTCATGTGACCGGTCTTAGATCTCCCATCCCATGTGGCCGCGGTTACCTTTATTTGTGCATTGAGGAGTCCAGCGGCCAGCAGGTTCCCTGAAGGTTAAAGCGGCAGCTCATCACCTCCTTCCCGCAGTCATTGAAAGAAGGAGCAGCCAGCGCGTCAGCAGCGCAAGAGACCCAGGAGGGGACATTACAGAGGACAGAGAGCCGGCATCGAGAGGTGACTAAAAAACCAGGGCCCCGATCCGATCCACTGACCAGTACCTCCCATTTATCCCACAGCGCACCATCACATGGTTACATATACCTAAGGGCTATAATGACGGATACCCTGAGGAGGACCAGGTCATGTGGTTATGATCAAGCCCACCCGGTAAAAAAATCCAGGCTCCTCCCTTAACCCCTGAAAGGGGCGTGGTTTCTTCTGGAGGAAGGCAAATGGTCCAAAGAAAACCAATGCGTTGGGATGGACGGAGCATCCAGAGCCTTAGGATCCTTTTAACCAGCGGCATCACCGCCTCTCTCGCTCTGTGCTCCTGCAAGCTCCACCATGAAAAGCCTGGTAACATCATAATATCTGGATGTACACAGCATGCGCGACGCGTATTCCATTACATTGTAATTACTGGAAATATATGTTATGCTGGTTGTTCGGCCTCTGTAGATAGATATTTATTGGATTGTAGAAAGCAGGAGGTGAAGCAGGGGGTGAAGCGGGAGTGAAGCATCTGATCTTAATGCTCTGGGGTTTACGGTTATTAATGTAATTAAGTATATTATAAGATCGATGCTGATTGAGGGGATTTTATATAAATTTATAGTAATTACACTGAATAACCTTCATAAATATAATGTTTTATAGCATTTTTAATTTTATTTTATTTCAGTGACAGACTTGCTGCTCAAAGCTCAGAGAGCCAGGCAGCGAGCTCAGAGAGCCAGGCAGCGAGGTCACAGAGCCAGGCAGCGAGGTCACAGAGCCAGGCAGCGAGGTCACAGAGCCAGGCAGCGAGGTCACAGAGCCAGGCAGCGAGGTCAGAGTGCCAGGCAGCGAGGTCACAGAGCCAGGCAGCGAGGTCACAGAGCCAGGCAGCGAGGTCAGAGCCAGGCAGCGAGGTCACAGAGCCAGGCAGCGAGGTCAAAGCCAAGCAGCGAGGTCACAGAGCCAGGCAGCGAGGTCAGAGAGCCAGGCAGCGAGGTCAGAGTGCCAGGCAGCGAGGTCAGAGTGCCAGGCAGCGAGGTCACAGAGCCAGGCAGCGAGGTCAGAGAGCCAGGCAGCGAGGTCACAGCGCCAGGCAGCGAGGTCAGAGAGCCAGGCAGCGAGGTCACAGAGCCAGACAGCGAGGTCAGACTGCCAGGCAGCGAGGTCAGAGTGCCAGGCAGCGAGGTCACAGAGCCAGGCAGCGAGGTCAGAGAGCCAGGCAGCGAGGTCAGAGAGCCAGGCAGCGGTCAGAGAGCCAGGCAGCGAGGTCAGAGAGCCAGGCAGCGAGGTCACAGAGCCAGGCAGCGAGGTCACAGAGCCACGGCAGCGAGGTCACAGAGCCAGGCAGCGAGGTCAGAGAGCCAGGCAGCGAGGTCACAGAGTCAGGCAGCGAGGTCACAGAGCCAGGCAGCGAGGTCACAGAGTGCCAGGCAGCGAGGTCAGAGTGCCAGGCAGCGAGGTCAGAGTGCCAGGCAGCGAGGTCACAGAGCCAGGCAGCGAGGTCAGAGTGCCAGACAGCGAGGTCAGAGCCAGGCAGCGAGGTCACAGAGCCAGGCAGCGAGGTCACAGAGCCAGGCAGCGAGGTCACAGAGCCAGGCAGCAAGGTCAGAGTGCCAGGCAGCGAGGTCAGAGTGCCAGGCAGCGAGGTCAGAGTGCAAGGCAGCGAGGTCACAGAGCCAGGCAGCGAGGTCAGAGAGCCAGGCAGCGAGGTCACAGAGCCAGGCAGCGAGGTCAGAGCCAGGCAGCGAGGTCACAGAGCCAGGCAGCGAGGTCAGACTGCCAGGCAGCGAGGTCAGACTGCCAGGCAGCGAGGTCAGAGTGCCAGGCAGCAGGTCACAGAGCCAGCAGCGAGGTCAGAGAGCCAGGCAGCGAGGTCACAGAGCCAGGCAGCGAGGTCACAGAGCCAGGCAGCGAGGTCAGAGAGCCAGGCAGCGAGGTCAGAGTGCCAGGCAGCGAGGTCAGAGTGCCAGGCAGCGAGGTCACAGAGCCAGGCAGCGAGGTCAGAGAGGCCAGCAGCAGCGAGGTCACAGCGCCAGGCAGCGAGGTCAGAGAGCCAGGCAGCGGGGTCACAGAGCCAGACAGCGAGGTCAGACTGCCAGGCAGCGAGGTCAGAGTGCCAGGCAGCGAGGTCACAGAGCCAGGCAGCGAGGTCAGAGAGCCAGGCAGCGAGGTCAGAGAGCAAGGCAGCGAGGTCACAGAGCCAGGCAGCGAGGTCAGAGAGCCAGGCAGCGAGGTCACAGGTCAGGCAGCGAGGTCACAGAGCCAGGCAGCGAGGTCACAGAGTGCCAGGCAGCGAGGTCAGAGTGCCAGGCAGCGAGGTCAGAGTGCCAGGCAGCGAGGTCACAGAGCCAGGCAGCGAGGTCAGAGTGCCAGACAGCGAGGTCAGAGCCAGGCAGCGAGGTCACAGAGCCAGGCAGCGAGGTCACAGAGCCAGGCAGCGAGGTCACAGAGCCAGGCAGCAAGGTCAGAGTGCCAGGCAGCGAGGTCAGAGTGCCAGCAGCGAGGTCAGAGTGCCAGGCAGCGAGGTCACAGAGCCAGGCAGCGAGGTCAGAGAGCCAGGCAGCGAGGTCACAGAGCCAGGCAGCGAGGTCACACGCGCCAGGCAGCGAGGTCACAGAGCCAGGCAGCGAGGTCACAGAGCCAGGCAGCGAGGTCAGACTGCCAGGCAGCGAGGTCAGACTGCCAGGCAGCGAGGTCAGAGTGCCAGGCAGCGAGGTCACAGAGCCAGGCAGCGAGGTCAGAGAGCCAGGCAGCGAGGTCACAGAGCCAGGCAGCGAGGTCACACGGTCACAGAGCCAGGCAGCGAGGTCACAGAGCCAGGCAGCGAGGTCACAGAGCCAGGCAGCGAGGTCAGAGCCAGGCAGCGAGGGTCACAGAGCCAGGCAGCGAGGTCAGAGCCAGGCAGCGAGGTCACAGAGCCAGGCAGCGAGGTCAGAGAGCCAGGCAGCGAGGTCAGAGCGCCAGGCAGCGAGGTCAGAGCCAGGCAGCGAGGTCACAGAGCCAGGCAGCGAGGGTCACAGAGCAGGCAGCGAGGTCACAGAGCCAGGCAGCGGGTCAGAGTTGCAGGCAGCGAGGTCAGAGTGCCAGGCAGCCGAGGTCACAGAGCCAGGCAGCGAGGTCAGAGAGCCAGGCAGCGAGGTCACAGAGCCAGGCAGCGAGGTCACAGAGCCAGGCGCGGGTCACAGAGCCAGACAGCGAGGTCAGACTGCCAGGCAGCGAGGTCAGAGTGCCAGGCAGCGAGGTCAGAGAGCCAGGCAGCGAGGTCAGAGAGCCAGGCAGCGAGGTCACAGAGCCAGGCAGAGAGGTCACAGAGCCAGGCAGCGAGGTCAGAGAGCCAGGCAGCGAGGTCACAGAGCCAGGCAGCGAGGTCACAGAGCCAGGCAGCGAGGTCAGAGAGCCAGGCAGCGAGGTCACAGAGCCAGGCAGCGAGGTCACAGAGCCAGGCAGCGAGGTCAGAGTGCCAGGCAGCGAGGTCAGAGTGCCAGGCAGCGAGGTCACAGAGCCAGGCAGCGAGGTCAGAGTGCCAGCAGCGAGGTCAGAGCCAGGCAGCGAGGTCACAGAGCCAGGCAGCGAGGTCAGAGAGCCAGGCAGCGAGGTCACAGCGCCAGGCAGCGAGGTCAGAGCCAGGCAGCGAGGTCACAGAGCCAGGCAGCGAGGTCACAGAGCCACAGCGAGGTCAGAGTGCCAGGCAGCGAGGTCAGAGTGCCAGGCAGCGAGGTCAGAGTGCCAGGCAGCGAGGTCACAGAGCCAGGCAGCGAGGTCACAGAGCCAGGCAGCGAGGTCACAGAGCCAGGCAGCGAGGTCCAGCGCCAGGCAGCGCGAGGTCAGAGAGCCAGGCAGCGAGGTCAGAGAGCCAGGCAGCGAGGTCAGACTGCCAGGCAGCGAGGTCAGAGTGCCAGGCAGCGAGGTCAGAGAGCCAGGCAGCGAGGTCAGAGAGCCAGGCAGCGAGGTCACAGAGCCAGGCAGCGAGGTCAGAGTGCCAGGCAGCGAGGTCAGAGTGCCAGGCAGCGAGGTCAGAGTGCCAGGCAGCGAGGTCACAGAGCCAGGCAGCGAGGTCACAGAGCCAGGCAGCGAGGTCAGAGAGCCAGGCAGCGAGGTCAGAGCCAGGCAGCGAGGTCACAGAGCCAGGCAGCGAGGTCAGACTGCCAGGCAGCGAGGTCACAGAGCCAGGCAGCGAGGTCACAGAGCCAGGCAGAGAGGTCACAGAGCCAGGCAGCGAGGTCACAGAGCCAGGCAGCGAGGTCACAGAGCCAGGCAGCGAGGTCAGAGACAGGCAGCGAGGTCACAGAGCCAGGCAGCAAGGTCACAGAGCCAGGCAGCGAGGTCAGAGTGCCAGGCAGCGAGGTCAGAGTGACAGGCAGCGAGGTCACAGAGCCAGGCAGCGAGGTCAGAGTGCCAGGCAGCGAGGTCAGAGAGCCAGGCAGCGAGGTCACAGCGCCAGGCAGCGAGGTCAGAGCCAGGCAGCGAGGTCACAGAGCCAGGCAGCGAGGTCACAGAGCCAGGCAGCGAGGTCACAGAGCCAGGCAGCGAGGTCAGAGTGCCAGGCAGCGAGGTCAGAGTGCCAGGCAGCGAGGTCACAGAGCCAGGCAGCGAGGTCACAGCGCCAGGCAGCAGCGAGGTCACAGAGCCAGGCAGCGAGGTCACAGAGCCAGGCAGCGAGGTCAGACTGCCAGGCAGCGAGGTCACAGAGCCAGGCAGCGAGGTCAGACTGCCAGGCAGCGAGGTCAGAGTGCCAGGCAGCGAGGTCACAGAGCCAGGCAGCGAGGTCAGAGAGCCAGGCAGCGAGGTCACAGAGCCAGGCAGCGAGGTCACAGAGCCAGGCAGCGAGGTCAGAGCCAGGCAGCGAGGTCACAGAGCCAGGCAGCGAGGTCACAGAGCCAGGCAGAATGCGACTAGAGTGATGTGTATAGAAATGGAAGGAGGGAGTGAGAGTCCAGCTATAATGTCAGGGATAGGTCATCGAAACGCGAGATATCGCCACTCCCCCCCCCACGAACATGACATGCTCCATCTGCAGCTCCCCCTCTGTGTGCGGCGCGGCGTGGTGCTCCAGGTAGTCGACGACATCGCCAGGGAATGACACGGAGGTGGAAGATCTGCTGGGGATTCCCTTCCATTTCTGTGTCACCAGCAACCCGGACATCTTCCAATGCTCGTCCTGCGATGGGATGTGCCAAATGTCACCTGCAAACACACAGCACGGGGACCATTACTATACAAATCCCAGACTGCCTGTATTGTGTCCTCTGTGTATTATGTGAAACGTAGACATATCAGTAAATCACAGGCTCTGCCTCACCAGACTGCACATCCCTGGATTATATATTTCCAGGGACCCCGCACCCCCCCCTCGCGTATCCCCCCGGCGCTGGATCCCGGCCACATAGTACAGAGATTCTCCACGTTCGGCCGCTCAGAAATTTGTTCAAAACAAACAGATTTTATTTAAGTTGACTTTTTCAAGACAAACGACATGAAAGAAATGCATTATATACTAAACAATACGCAACACCCGAGCGCAGAGCACACCAGCGCACCATGACACGGGATACGGAGGGAAGTCCCAAAACTACAAACATCGTCATGGAAACCTCCCATCACCCGCTGCCATTGAGCAAAAAAAAATAATAAAAGAAGTGCAATAAACAAGGAAACATGTTACAATGTAACACAAACAATTATAAAATGGCACCAACTACATGTAACACCAACGCAAACACCCAGAGATTACATCAAAAGAGGCAATAAAGCTTCAGACCATTTAACCCCCCCCCGCACCAAAGTGTCCAATGGAAAAACCCAAATCAGTCACGTTTTCAACAGTTCCAATGCACGCCCCCCCCCCCCCGGCTACAACAGGAAGAAGAGGGGTATGGTCAGCACCTATCACTCTTCAGACATAACGGGGGGGGGGGGTGTTATTCCTCCTGAAAATGACTCGCAAATGCTTGTAAATGATCTTTCCCTTCCAACGCAGCCCGATGGTTATACCACAACTGATATATATATAACATTGGGGAGACCATTGAGCACTCGCACGACGTCTTGAATGCAACAAATCAACTTTATTTCTCCTTTCAAGGCAGCCAAAACTTTAAGCATGAAACACGCTCTTATCTCCAGTGCAATTAAAGTAAAGTCCAGCTCTTCAGCACAAAAATAGAAAACAAGTGTGGGTCACCAACTTGAACGAAAGTCTATATACAGAATGCACCTGTAAAACAGTGACTATATACAGAATGCACCTGTAAAACAGTGACTATATACAGAATGCACCTGTAAAACAGTGACTATATACAGAATGCACCTGTAAAACAGTGACTATATACAGAATGCACCTGTAAAACAGTGACTATATACAGAATGCACCTGTAAACCTGTAACACAGTGACTATATACAGAATGCACCTGTAAACATGTAACACAGTGACTATATACAGAATGCACCTGTAAACCTGTAACACAGTGACTATATACAGAATGCGCCTGTAAACCTGTAACACAGTGACTATATACAGAATGCGCCTGTAAACATGTAACACAGAGTGACTATATACAGAATGCACCTGTAAACCTGTAACACAGTGACTATATACAGAATGCACCTGTAAACATGTAACACAGTGACTATATACAGAATGCACCTGTAAACCTGTACACAGTGACTATATACAGAATGCGCCTGTTAAACCTGTAACACAGTGGACTATATACAGAATGCACCTGTAAACATGTAACACAGTGACTATATACAGAATGCACCTGTAAACCTGTAACACAGTGACTATATACAGAATGCACCTGTAAACATGTAACACAGTGACTATATACAGAATGCACCTGTAAACCTGTAACACAGTGACTATATACAGAATGCGCCTGTAAACCTGTAACACAGTGACTATATACAGAATGCGCCTGTAAACATGTAACACAGAGTGACTATATACAGAATGCACCTGTAAACATGTAACACAGTGACTATATACAGAATGCACCTGTAAACATGTAACACAGTGACTATATACAGAATGCACCTGTAAACCTGTAACACAGTGACTATATACAGAATGCGCCTGTAAACCTGTAACACAGTGACTATATACAGAATGCACCTGTAAACATGTAACACAGTGACTATATACAGAATGCACCTGTAAACATGTAACACAGTGACTATATACAGAATGCACCTGTAAACATGTAACATAGTGACTATATACAGAATGCACCTGTAAATGTGTAACACAGTGACTATATACAGAATGCACCTGTAAACATGTAACACAGTGACTATATACAGAATGCACCTGTAAACATGTAACACAGTGACTATATACAGAATGCACCTGTAAACATGTAACAGTGACTATATACAGAATGCACCTGTAAACGTGTAACACAGTGACTATATACAGAATGCGCCTGTAAACATGTAACACAGTGACTATATACAGAATGTGCCTGTAAACATGTAACACAGTGACTATATACAGAATGAGCCTGTAAACGTGTAACACAGTGACTATATACAGAATGCGCCTGTAAACATGTAACACAGTGACTATATACAGAATGCGCCTGTAAACATGTAACATAGTGACTATATACAGAATGCACCTGTAAACATGTAACACAGTGACTATATACAGAATGCGCCTGTAAACATGTAACACAGTGACTATATACAGAATGCACCTATAAACATGTAACAGTGACTATATACAGAATGCGCCTGTAAACATGTAACACAGTGACTATATACAGAATGCGCCTGTAAACATGTAACACAGTGACTATATACAGAATGCGCCTGTAAACATGTAACATAGTGACTATATACAGAATGCGCCTGTAAACATGTAACACAGTGACTATATACAGAATGCGCCTGTAAACATGTAACACAGTGACTATATACAGAATGCACCTATAAACATGTAACACAGTGACTATATACAGAATGCGCCTGTAAACATGTAACACAGTGACTATATACAGAATGCGCCTGTAATCATGTAACACAGTGACTATATACAGAATGCACCTATAAACATGTAACACAGTGACTATATACAGAATGCACCTGTAAACATGTAACACAGTGACTATATACAGAATGCGCCTGTAAACATGTAACACAGTGACTATATACAGAATGCGCCTGTAAACATGTAACACAGTGACTATATACAGAATGCGCCTGTAAACATGTAACACAGTGACTATATACAGAATGCGCCTGTAAACATGTAACACAGTGACTATATACAGAATGCACCTGTAAACATGTAACACAGTGACTATATACAGAATGCACCTGTAAACATGTAACACAGTGACTATATACAGAATGCACCTGTAAACATGTAACACAGTGACTATATACAGAATGCACCTGTAAACATGTAACATAGTGACTATATACAGAATGCGCCTGTAAACATGTAACACAGTGACTATATACAGAATGCGCCTGTAAACATGTAACATAATGACTATATACGGAATGCGCCTGTAAACATGTAACGCAGTGACTATATACAGAATGCACCTGTAAACATGTAACACAGTGACTATATACAGAATGCGCCTGTAAACATGTAACACAGTGACTATATACAGAATGCACCTGTAAACATGTAACACAGTGACTATATACAGAATGCTCCTGTAAACATGTAACACAGTGACTATATACAGAATGCGCCTGTAAACATGTAACATAGTGACTATATACAGAATGCCCCTGTAAACATGTAACATAGTGACTATATACAGAATGCACCTATAAACATGTAACACAGTGACTATTTACAGAATGCACCTGTAAACATGTAACATAGTGACTATATACAGAATGCACCTGTAAACATGTAACACAGTGACTATATACAGAATGCACCTGTAAACATGTAACACAGTGACTATATACAGAATGCACCTGTAAACATGTAACATAGTGACTATATACAGAATGCACCTGTAAACATGTAACACAGTGACTATATACAGAATGCGCCTGTAAACATGTAACACAGTGACTATATACAGAATGCGCCTGTAAACATGTAACACAGTGACTATATACAGAATGCACCTGTAAACATGTAACATAGTGACTATATACAGAATGCGCCTGTAAACATGTAACACAGTGACTATATTTCCTACATATTTATTTTCTGGGTTAATCTGTATATTTGTGTTTTTAATTTCTTGCATTTTATTACTTTGTGTTTCTGTAACAATTCAATGTTCTTGAATCCAGGACAAACCAGAGGTGTGTTCAGTTGCTCAGCCGCTGCAAGTGCTAAGTTAGCAACTTGCCACTGAGCGCCGTTCAGCCGCTCAGCACTGCTAACTTAGCACTTGCAGCGACCCGAGGAGATGCTGCGAGTAGCTGAGCGTGACGTAGTAAAGATGGCCGCCGCCATGAAGCAAGTAACCATTCCGTACAGCAATGTTAATTTTGAGGTTTTTTTCACCAAAGCACATAATATTTCTTTATTATTCCCGCGGCACAGACATATATTACAGCTCAATTATATATTGTGTCAGAAGTAAACATTACATTTATTCAATAAATACTATCATTTGTGGTGTGTGCGTCCAAAACGCATTGTGCCGACGGCTTCTCTTTATCATATATACCTCAAGTCACACGAAAAACGATGTGAATAAGCAGGCGCGGTGTGACGCTGTGTAACGCTGTGTGATGCTGTGTGATGCTGTGTGACGCTGTGTAACGCTGTGTGATGCTGTGTGATGCTGTGTGACGCTGTGTAACGCTGTGTGACGCTGTGTGACGCTGTGTGATGCTGTGTAACGCTGTGTGACGCTGTGTAACGCTGTGTGACGCTGTGTGATGCTGTGTAACGCTGTGTGACGCTGTGTGATGTTGTGTAACGCTGTGTGACGCTGTGTGACTGTGATTCTGTGTGACGCTGTGTGACTGATTCTGTGTGACGCTGTGTGATGCTGTGTAACGCTGTGTGACGCTGTGTAACGCTGTGTGACGCTGTGTGATGTTGTGTAACGCTGTGTGACGCTGTGTGACTGATTCTGTGTGACTCTGTGTGACTGATTCTGTGTGACGCTGTGTGATGCGGTGTAACGCTGTGTGACGCGGTGTAATGCTGTGTGACGCGGTGTAACGCGGTGTGACGCTGTGTAACGCTGTGTGACGCAGTGTAACGCTGTGTGACGCTGTGTGATGCGGTGTAACGCTGTGTGACGCGGTGTAACGCTGTGTGACGCGGTGTAACGCGGTGTGACGCTGTGTAACGCTGTGTGACGCAGTGTAACGCTGTGTGACGCTGTGTGATGCGGTGTAACGCTGTGTGACGCGGTCTAACACTGTGTGACGCGGTGTAACGCTGTGTGACGCGGTGTAACGCTGTGTGACGCGGTGTAACGCCTCATAGTAATCAGCGATTGCAGAAGAAGTAAACAATACATTTATTCAATAAATACTATCATTTGTGGTGTGTGCGTACAAAACGCATTGTGCCGACAGCTTCTCTTTATCATATATACCTCAAGTCACACGAAAAACGATGTGAATAAGCAGGCGCGGTGTGACGCTGTGTAACGCTGTGTGATGCTGTGTGATGCTGTGTAACGCTGTGTGATGCTGTGTAACGCTGTGTGACGCTGTGTGATGTTGTGTAACGCTGTGTGACTGTGATTCTGTGTGACGCGGTGTAACGCTGTGTGACGCGGTGTAATGCTGTGTGACGCTGTGTGACGCGGTGTAACGCTGTGTGACGCGGTGTAACGCTGTGTGACGCTGTGTGATGCTGTGTAACGCTGTGTGACACTGTGTGACTGTGATTCTGTGTGACGCTGTGTGACTGTGATTCTGTGTGACGCTGTGTAACGCTGTGTGACGCTGTGTGACGCGGTGTAACGCTGTGTGACGCGGTGTAACGCTGTGTGACGCGGTGTAACGCTGTGTGACGCAGTGTAACGCTGTGTGACGCGGTGTGACGCTGTGTGACGCGGTGTGACGCTGTGTAACGCTGTGTGACGCAGTGTAACGCTGTGTGACACTGTGTGATGCGGTGTAACGCTGTGTGGCGCGGTGTAACGCTGTGTGACGCGGTGTGACGCGGTGTGACGCTGTGTAACGCTGTGTGACGCAGTGTAACGCTGTGTGACACTGTGTGATGCGGTGTAACGCTGTGTGGCGCGGTGTAACGCTGTGTAACGCTGTGTGACGCTGTGTGACGCGGTGTGAAGCGGTGTAACGCTGTGTGACGCTGTGTAACGCGGTGTGACGCTGTGTAACGCTGTGTGACGCTGTGTGACACTGTGTGATGCGGTGTAACGCTGTGTGACGCGGTGTAACGCTGTGTGACGCTGTGTGAAGCGGTGTAACGCTGTGTGACGCTGTGTAATGCTGTGTGACGCGGTGTAACGCTGTGTGACGCGGTGTGACGCGGTGTAACGCTGTGTAACACGGTGTAACGCGGTGTGACGCGGTGTAACGCTGTGTGACGCGGTGTAACGCTGTGTGACGCTGTGTGAAGCGGTGTAACGCTGTGTAATGCTGTGTGACGCGGTGTGACGCTGTGTGACGCGGTGTAACGCTGTGTGAAGCGGTGTAACGCTGTGTGACGCTGTGTAATGCTGTGTGACGCGGTGTGACGCTGTGTGACGCGGTGTAACGCTGTGTGACGCTGTGTGAAGCGGTGTAACGCTGTGTGACGCTGTGTAATGCTGTGTGACGCTGTGTAACGCTGTGTGACGCTGTGTGACGCTGTGTAACACGGTGTAACGCGGTGTGACGCGGTGTGACGCCTCATAGTAATCAGCGGTTGCAGCTCTTGATCGAATTGCTGCAAACATAAGGATAAGCTGCTGTGTAAATGTTCCTGGGATAAGGACACGTGTGTCGCATTCGTGGTTATTTCAGAGATGCCTCAGTGTCAGTTTCCATTAATAAAACGGCGGATATTGCAGAAATACAGCTTTCATTAAGAAATCGACTATTTTGCTTCGAAATTCGCATCCAAAGCGTTCAGTGACACTGCTGCAGCAATTCAGCAGCTGCTGAGGAACTGAACGCGGCTCTGAAATCTCAATGTCTCCTTCCTGGAAAAGCACTTTATTAAAAAAAAAAAAACTATCAGGGAGCCGCTTTTCATGCCCTGCCCGCCCTTCACTCAGCTGGGTGAATATACGCACGTGATCCTGTCGGTTCCTGTCGGTTATCACAGAAAACGGGCTCCTCGCGCCCCTGTGCGTCCACGGTCTCTTAGCAACACCGGGGAAGTGACGTCTGCTCAGTCTCAGGGGAGGAAGAAGGGCAGTGAAGCCGGAAGGCGGGGCTTAACAGCAAAGCTCTGCTGGAAGGGATAGAGTGGCCGCTAGAGGGCGCGTCACTGACCCCCAGCGGGGAAAGAGCACAGTGCCCGATACAGGGGTGCTATGGCATCACAGGGGCCGGGGGCTCTATCATCCACATGGTCTGGGGCTCTATCATCCACAGGGGCCGGGGCTCTATCACACACATGGCCCGGGGCTCTATCATACACAGGGGCCGGAGGCTCTATCATACACAGGGGCCGGGGGCTCTATCATCCACAGGGCCCGGGGCTCTATCATACACGGGGGCCGGGGGCTCTATCATCCACAGGGCCCGGGGGCTCTATCATATACAGGGGCCGGGGCTCTACCATACACAGGGGCCAGGGGGCTCTATCATATACAGGGGCCGGGGCTCTATCATACACAGGGGCCGGGGCTCTATCATACACAGGGGCTGGGGGCTCTACAATATACAGGAGTCGGGGCTCTATCATACACAGGGGCCGGGGCTTTATCATATACAAGGGCCGAGGCTCTATCATACACCGGGGCTCTATCATACACAGGGGCCGGGGCTCTATCATACACAGGGCCCAGGGGGCTCTATCATACACAGGGTCTGGGGCTCTATCATATACAGGGGCCGGGGCCCTATCATACACAGGAGCCGGGGCTCTATCATATACAGGGGCCCGGGCCCTATCATACACAGGGGCCGGGGCTCTACCATACACAGGGGCCGGGGGCTCTATCATATACAGGGTCCGGGGCTCTATCATACACAGGGGCCGGGGCTCTATCATACACAGGGGCCGGGGGCTCTACAATATACAGGAGTCGGGGCTCTATCATACACAGGGGCCGGGGCTCTATCATACACAGGGCCCAGGGGGCTCTATCATACACAGGGTCTGGGGCTCTATCATATACAGGGGCCGGGGCCCTATCATACACAGAGCCGGGGCTCTATCATATACAGGGGCCCGGGCCCTATCATACACAGGGGCCGGGGCTCTACCATACACAGGGGCCGGGGGCTCTATCATATACAGGGTCCGGGGCTCTATCATACACAGGGGCCGGGGCTCTATCATACACAGGGGCCGGGGGCTCTACAATATACAGGAGTCGGGGCTCTATCATACACAGGGGCCGGGGCTCTATCATACACAGGGCCCAGGGGGCTCTATCATACACAGGGTCTGGGGCTCTATCATATACAGGGGCCGGGGCCCTATCATACACAGGAGCCGGGGCTCTATCATATACAGGGGCCCGGGCCCTATCATACACAGGGGCCGGGGCTCTACCATACACAGGGGCCGGGGGCTCTATCGTATACAGGGTCTGGGGCTCTATCATACACAGGGGTCGGGGCTCTATCATACACAGGGGCCGGGGGCTCTACAATATACAGGAGTCGGGGCTCTATCATACACAGGGGCCGGGGCTTTATCATATACAAGGGCTAGGGCTCTATCATACACCGGGGCTCTATCATACACAGGGGCCGGGGCTCTATCATACACAGGGGCCGGGGCTTTATCATATACAGGGGCCGGGGCTCTATCATACACAGGGGCCGGGGCTCTATCATATACAGGGGCCGGGGCTCTATCATACACAGGGGCCGGGGCTCTATCATATACAGGGTCTGGGGCTCTATCATACACAGGGGCCGGGGCTCTATCATACACAGGGGCCGGGGCTCTATCATACACAGGG
This sequence comes from Leptobrachium leishanense, assembly GCA_009667805.1. Classification (NCBI taxonomy): domain Eukaryota; kingdom Metazoa; phylum Chordata; class Amphibia; order Anura; family Megophryidae; genus Leptobrachium; species Leptobrachium leishanense. The sequence goes on from CM019069.1 coordinate 160,312,816, forward strand.
GCCAGGGCTCTATCATACTTGGGCTGGGGGCTCTATCATACACAGGGGCTGGGGTGGGTCTCTATCATACACATGTGTGCCCTCCTGGACCCAGTGGATCACCCCATTACAGTCACATGACTCACTCTTCACCCCAGGTCCCGTGGTAAACCGCCACGTGCAGCCGCGTCCCCCCAAAAACCTCAGACAGCAGCAAATAAAGGCGAGCGCGGGGCGTGAGCAGAAACACCCACATGTTAATAATAAATTGTGGTTATGGTGGAGGTGGCCGCGCGTGGCCGGTGATTCGGTAACGGCAGAGTTTTCACCCCTCTGAATCTCTCTTCCCTGGCGTTTGCGACTTTGCGTATATCTTACAATAGGTAAAGTACAGGCGCCCCTTTTTCATGTGGACGTGCACTGGCTGGCCCTGGACGCCATGTCTAGGTGATGCTCCCTATCCCCTGGCACACGCACTGGCTGGCCCTGGATGCCATGTCTAGGTGATGCTCCCTATCCCCTGGCACACGCGCTGGCTGTCCCTGGACGCCATGTCTAGGTGATGCTCCCTATCCCCTGGCACACGCGCTGGCTGGCCCTGGATGCCATGTCTAGGTGATGCTCCCTATCCCCTGGCACACGCACTGGCTGGCCCTGGATGCCATGTCTAGGTGATGCTCCCTATCCCCTGGCACATGCGCTGGCTGGCCCTGGACCCATGTCTAGGTGATGCTCCCTATCCCCTGGCACACGCACTGGCTGGCCCTGGATGCCATGTCTAGGTGATGCTCCCTATCCCCTGGCACACGTGCTGGCTGGCCCTGGACGCCATGTCTAGGTGATGCTCCCTATCCCCTGGCACACGTGCTGGCTGGCCCTGGACCCATGTCTAGGTGATGCTCCCTATCCTGGACGCATGTCTAGGTGATGCTCCCTATCCCCTGGCACATGTGCTGGCTGGCCCTGGACGCCATGTCTAGGTGATGCTCCCTATCCCCTGGCACACGCGCTGGCTGGCCCTGGATGCCATGTCTAGGTGATGCTCCCTATCCCCTGGCACATGTGCTGGCTGGCCCTGGACGCCATGTCTAGGTGATGCTCCCTATCCCCTGGCACATGTGCTGGCTGGCCCTGGACGCCATGTCTAGGTGATGCTCCCTATCCCCTGGCACACGCACTGGCTGGCCCTGGACGCCATGTCTAGGTGATGCTCCCTATCCCCTGGCACACGTGCTGGCTGGCCCTGGACGCCATGTCTAGGTGATGGTCCCTCTCCCCTGGCACACGCGCTGGCTGGTCCTGGACGCCATGTCTAGGTGATGCTCCCTATCCCCTGGCACACACGCGCTGGCTGGCCCTGGATGCCATGTCTAGGTGATGCTCCCTATCCCCTGGCACACGCACTGGCTGGCCCTGGATGCCATGTCTAGGTGATGCTCCCTATCCCCTGGCACACGCACTGGCTGGCCCTGGATGCCATGTCTAGGTGATGCTCCCTATCCCCTGGCACACGCACTGGCTGGCCCTGGATGCCATGTCTAGGTGATGCTCCCTATCCCCTGGCACACGCACTGGCTGGCCCTGGATGCCATGTCTAGGTGATGCTCCCTTTCCCCTGGCACACGCACTGGCTGGCCCTGGACGCCATGTCTAGGTGATGCTCCCTATCCCCTGGCACACGCACTGGCTGGCCCTGGACGCCATGTCTAGGTGATGCTCCCTATCCCCTGGCACACGCACTGGCTGGCCCTGGATGCCATGTCTAGGTGATGCTCCCTATCCCCTGGCACACGCACTGGCTGGCCTGGATGCCATGTCTAGGTGATGCTCCCTTCCCCTGGCACACGCACTGGCTGGCCCTGGACGCCATGTCTAGGTGATGCTCCCTATCCCCTGGCACACGCACTGGCTGGCCCTGGACGCCATGTCTAGGTGATGCTCCCTATCCCCTGGCACACGCACTGGCTGGCCCTGGATGCCATGTCTAGGTGATGCTCCCTATCCCCTGGCACATGCGCTGGCTGGCCCTGGATGCCATGTCTAGGTGATGCTCCCTATCCCCTGGCACACGCACTGGCTGGCCCTGGATGCCATGTCTAGGTGATGCTCCCTATCCCCTGGCACACGCGCTGGCTGGCCCTGGATGCCATGTCTAGGTGATGCTCCCTATCCCCTGGCACACGCACTGGCTGGCCCTGGATGCCATGTCTAGGTGATGCTCCCTATCCCCTGGCACACGCACTGGCTGGCCCTGGATGCCATGTCTAGGTGATGCTCCCTATCCCCTGGCACACGCACTGGCTGGCCCTGGATGCCATGTCTAGGTGATGCTCCTTTCCCCTGGCACACGCACTGGCTGGCCCTGGACGCCATGTCTAGGTGATGCTCCCTATCCCCTGGCACACGCACTGGCTGGCCCTGGATGCCATGTCTAGGTGATGCTCCCTATCCCCTGGCACACGCGCTGGCTGGCCCTGGATGCCATGTCTAGGTGATGCTCCCTATCCCCTGGCACACGCGCTGGCTGGCCCTGGATGCCATGTCTAGGTGATGCTCCCTATCCCCTGGCACACGCACTGGCTGGCCCTGGATGCCATGTCTAGGTGATGCTCCCTTTCCCCTGGCACACGCACTGGCTGGCCCTGGATGCCATGTCTAGGTGATGCTCCCTATCCCCTGGCACACGCACTGGCTGGCCCTGGATGCCATGTCTAGGTGATGCTCCCTATCCCCTGGCACACGCACTGGCTGGCCCTGGATGCCATGTCTAGGTGATGCTCCCTATCCCCTGGCACACGCGCTGGCTGGTCCTGGATGCCATGTCTAGGTGATGCTCCCTATCCCCTGGCACACGCGCTGGCTGGTCCTGGATGCCATGTTTAGGTGATGCTCCCTTTCTCCTGGCACATGTGGAGACTGCCCCTGGATGCCATGTCTAGGTGATGGTCCCTCTCCCACAGGCAGGTGCAGGCTGGTGCTGAATGCCATGTCAAGGTGCCCATTCCCACAGTTCGTCCTTTGCAGATATTTTTCAGTCTATGTATTGAAACGCATGACGAGCCGCCCAATCCCTGCCCAGGGCTGACTGCACCGTGGCCAGAGGATGGTATTAATGTCGGTGGGGTGGGACCAGGCCATCGGCTAATCACACGTCAGATCTGGGCCACGTCTGGTGAGACGGTTCCTGTGATTATTATCTCAGCATCGCGTCTCTCTGTGTCAATCTGGTGTGTCCAGCTGTTGCCCTCACCCTTCCCTCGCTCTAGCCAGTGCTGCCCGATGTGTCACTTTATCGCGTCACACTCCCCCTCCTCCATGTAGAACCATGTCAGACACGTCTGGGTCTCAAACTCAGGTTTCTTCCTACACGTCAGGAAGTGTCTCTCACCTGAGACATTAAATACCCTCGTGCAGCTGGTCAACGCTGTCACATCGCCAGTCAGCACCAATATACCACCCTGCCATGTCCTGCTCCTCGGAGAGAGTGCCATGGGCCAATAAGTAACGTGACCTCATGGGAAACCTCGGGACCCATTATCCAATTGACCATCCGGTTGGAACCTTGAGGGTATGTATCGGGCAACGATTGTAATAAACTCTCTGACCTGGAAATTCTTGGTCGTCCAGTTCACGGTTACTGAACGGGATCATACCCTTCTTATTTAGGACTTCTCATCCGCTCAAGGTGCTCCCAGCCAAATGTAAAACTTGTCCACGGTTGGAGATGTGCCAAGTTATTGATTGTATCCAGCAGCTTTATAACTTGTTACCGTTAGTAAGAGCCAAACCACTAGAAAGCCCCCAGCTGGAGCGTTGTCCTCAGCCGCAACCAGGAGCCTCATAGGACCATCACCTGATGGAAACTGGAAAGGGCTGTATCTCCTTCCATACATCCAGTTGCAGGAGATCCTCTCGGACGCCTACTTTAGATGTACCCTTCACCTGTTAGGTTTGCTGATATCTCTTAAAACCTATGACCGATCTAATGGCTGGAATGGTCATGTAGGTCCTCACCCTCCTCCCCAAGACCTGCCACCTCTACATTTCCACCATGCTTTTTCTTTCTTTCAACCCCTCATGTGGCCTCCAGTGTCCATTACAATGTTTCTTCGTAATTGTCCTTGTCTCCGCTCCATGAAATGCTCCGGTTTCCCTTTGGAAGGGTCTCCCTGGTGTTCTGTCCACTTTACATGGAGCCCGTCACCCCTTGGCCAGGTGAACTTAATCAGTAGGGTGAAACCTCCCTGAGTCTTTTCCAACATGGCGTCCGTCTATACTATTCTGTTTGGCCTTTATCATCTCCCATTCTTTACTCTTCTACCCTTCAGGTCCTCCAGCGATTTGGGTTGATGGGCCTTTTGGATGGGAGCAGGGTTGGTCACTGTAGACCATGATGAATCTTCCTCTGTGGCCGTCATGATGGTTAATGTGTGGCAGGTGTAGATGTCCACATGTCGGATGTACGTTAGGGTTCTGTATGGATGGTGTTGGAGGGGGCTGCGTCCCAGTGTGGTTGGTCTATCAGGGCGGGGGCCACAGCTGGCACCTCCGCTAATGAGTTTCAATCAGCAGATGTTCTGGGGAGCGAGTGGGAGGGGGGCTGTTAATGCGACAGATGTCTGGAGATGGAAAGGAGGATATAATCTGCTTAATGCCCGCTCGCCCTCTGCTTCCATGATCTCTGATACCAACACACAGTGATTCCTCGTTCCCCGTCAGTCTCCCTGCTCCTCGCGTCCGGCACTGTTCACATCGTGTCCTCTCCAGTGCAATCTGACCCTCTTGCTCTGTGTCTCCTTCCATCGGGTTGGTTAGGTCTCTTTCCTTCCTCTCATGCCGTAGTCCGCTGCTTGGAGACCCCGTGTCACCATGTCCGTAGCCCTGTGATCTCAGCTGCTCCTCTCCGCTTCCCGGGTGCCGTGGATCCTTCCTTTGCACCTTCTCTCGTGCTCTCCCTGTGCTGACGGCCCTCTGGCCTTCTGCTTGGTGGTCTCGCTAAGGGGAGAAGTGTCCCGTTTCTACAGGAAGGTGGGTGCAATGTAACTGTCATGTTGAGTTCTGGGTCGTTTATGGATTTTTACTGGAGCTCTGGGTTGTCCACCTGCCACACACTCTAAGACATGGACATCAAACTTCGGGCCCCCACCGAGATGTTCCTGAACTACAATTCCCATGATTCTCTGGCCATCTGTTGCATTCAAATAATTCTGGGAATTGTAAGCCACCAACATCTGGTGGGCCAGAGTCTGAGACCCCTCTTCTAAGGCTTGTGCGATGACCCTATGGTGACCTTCTCTGACCTTGTCCTGTCTCCTGGTGCTCCTCTTGCCGGTGACTTCTTTTCTCTCTGTCTCTCGTCTCGCCAGGCGGTGGGAGCGGTCTCGAAGTTCCGCCGAAAACTTACAGTCATTGAGCCGGAGCTGGCATTGCCGGTCCTCCACCTCGGCCCCGGGATGCAGGGTCTGGGCCCTGCCTGTATCTTCCTGAGGAAGGGCATCGCCGAGAAGCAAGGGGTGAGTGCGGGGCTTCCCGGGTGACGCGGTGCAGGCTCCTTCTCTACGTGTTTTATGTATTCTGCAGGGGAGGAGGGAAGCTTAATAATGGAGCTGCTGATGGGGGGGGGGGTCCTGTGTGCGGAGAGACCCGGGTGATACTTTCATTGGTTTCCATGGTGATTGCCCCCTCCAAAAAAAAAAGTCTATTTTTAAATGACACGTTTTGGGTCGATCTATAAGATATACAAAATTCTGGGAATAAGTGACGTCTGACATAAAACTCTAAAAAAAAGTGTAAATATATGTATTTTTATTTATACAGACCTATAAACACATACAGGGTTATCCAAAGAGATTCGAAAAGTCACCGCACGTTCGGTGACTTTTCGTTCTCTTCAATTCGGTTCCTTTTGCCGATTGCATTTCGGTGACCCTGCGGTGTATTCAGCAAACACCACAGGGTCCCCGAATTGCAGGGAAAGGCTGCTGCAAACCTGACGAAAACTCACCGCAAAACCCACTGAATGCACGCTGAAAACCCGCAAAAACATCTGGATTAACCTGCGAAAACCTCGGAAAAAGCCCAAGCAGGAGCCGATCACACGCAGCGAAGCCGCCGAAGCAGCTGAGACGCAGACAGAGGGAGGTGAATAAATTAGCAAAACCGTTTGTATGAATCTGTGAAAGTGAAACGCTGTTTGAAAAGAAACTACTGAGTGAAAATGTCTGAAATTTACACAGGAGGTCCAGGGAATGATAATAAAGAGGCTGTTACAGAAAAAAGAAGTAAACTGAAAAAAAATAAAATCGGACTTTTAAAAAAAAATAAAAAAATAAATCAGAAGAATGCTTAAAGTATCCTAAAAAATCTACAAATAAAGAGACTCTTTGCTGCAGAATTTTATAATAAACGGTTTATTAGATATTGAATTAAAACGGGAATATTTTTAACATTGAAGCCTATGGGATTCTCCTGAATAAACCTGCCGAATTAAACCACCGAATGGCAGGGCATTAGGGGAACCTTTCACTGCTGGTTTGTGTTCTCTGAATAGACGAAGCATTGCTTCTCTATGGGGATTTCACTGCCCTCGAACAGGCACCGAACAGGCACCGTATGTGCAGGCAATTCGCCAGGATTTGGCGAACTGCCTGCTCTCTGGATAGCCGAATGGTCAGGAAAGGCAACCGAACGCTGAATTTCACTGCTACGTTACCTTTCTCCAGCCATTCGGATCTCTTTGGATAACCCTGTATATAATATATATATACCCACCTTTTCTTTATATAGGTCCTTTTATCTTACACAGATCAGTGAATGTTTGCTACATTGCTTTATTTACATGATACGTGTTAGTTCAGAGGCCAAAGTCACGAGTATATCCGTCCACTAATCGTCCTCTCTCCCTCCTGCAGTACCGAGAGCTGGGAACGGACGAGATCGAAGGTAAGTGACGCCGGGGCTGAAACGGCACGCGGCGGTAACCTGGGTGTATAAAGACTGCATCACCCATGATGCTCTGCAGGGGCCAGGAGATAGAGGGGATGGGGTGCGGCAGATCATCCCCAGGGTATTATGGGTGTAGATGTGCACTGGGTGAGCCTAGGGGTGAGGGTTTGGAGTGAGTGCGCAGCATGGAGTGAATCCCGATAATGGGTAAATGGACAAGCTGCGCTCCGCAGCCGGCGCCGCCACGGGGATTTACGCCGAATGTGACCCAGTACCTCTGCACTGAATGTGACCTGCACAGTGCCCCCCCCGCTCAGCGCGCCCTCTTACCGTCTGTTTGTTATACGCAGTGTCGGTGCTGTGTGTTGGGCACAGTGAGATACACCCCCCTCACCTGTCCGTCGCCCCCTTTACCCTCGCTCTGCTATGACTCGGGACGGGTCACCTGACTGCGCTCTGACTATCACCACGCTCATTAAAAAAAATCATATGCGGCACATGGTCACTAATACGACGGCCGGGCCCGCCTGCACAAAGGACGCATTGATTCCCGGGGTTACATCCTGCGACCCGTCCCACCGCATTCACCAAATCAGCCGCTAATGACCTGCACCGTCCCTTCAGTTACCGGGGAAAAAACGCCGCCTGTGAGGTCATCCTCCAAGCCTGAACCAAGGGGAGAGATGCAAAGATTAGGCAAAAACATTCCGATGTTCCTTCAGCTCTGAGACCTTAATATTTTAGGGTTAAATCATGCAGTCTGAGGTTCCTCCAGCTCAGGTTCCTCCAGCTCAGGTTCCTCTTCCTGCAGGAAATTCAGAAAATCCAGATTTATCTCCCGACAATCCATGACCGGATCCTGGCCGCCATATTGATTGTATAGAATCGTAATATATTAAATATGATGTACAGGAGACGCATCTAAACGTGGTTGCCCCTGTGTCCCCTTGTCCTCTCCTGGTTCCTGCAGAGCTGCGCGAGGCCTTTGTGGAGTTTGACAAGGACAAGGATGGGTTTATCACCTGCAAAGACTTGGGGAACCTGATGCGGATCATGGGGTACATGCCCACCGAGATGGAGCTCATAGAGCTCTCCCAGCAGATCAACATGAACCGTAGGTCTTCTCCAGCTCCTCATCCTTCTCCTGTGATCCTCTCCTCGTCCAGCTCCGTACCCTTCTCTTGTGATCCTCTCCTCGTCCAGCTCCTCATCCTCCTGTGATCCGCTCCTCATCCAGCACCTCGTCCGTCTCCTGTGATCCTCTCCTCGTGTAGCTCCTCGTCCTCCTGTGATCCTCTCCTTGTGTAGCACCTCGTCCTTCTCCTGTGATCCTCTCCTCGTCTAGCTCTTTGTCCGTGTCCTGTGATCCTCTCCTCGTCTAGCTCCTCGTCCTCCTGTGATCCGCTCCTCATCCAGCACCTCGTCCTTCTCTGATCCTCTCCTCGTCTAGCTCCTCGTCCTCCTGTGATCCGCTCCTCATCCAGCACCTCGTCCTTCTCCTCTGATCCTCTCCTCGTCTAGCTCTTTGTCCGTGTCCTGTGAGCCTCTCCTCGTCTAGCTCCTCGTCCTCCTGTGATCCGCTCCTCATCCAGCACCTCGTCCTTCTCTGATCCTCTCCTCGTCTAGCTCCTCGTCCTCCTGTGATCCGCTCCTCATCCAGCACCTCGTCCTTCTCCTCTGATCCTCTCCTCGTCTAGCTCTTTGTCCATCTCCTGTGATCCTCTCCTCGTGTAGCTCCTCGTCCTCCTGTGATCCTCTCCTCGTCTAGCTCCTCGTCCTTCTCCTCTGATCCTCTCCTCGTCTAGCTCCTTGTCCTTCTCCTGTGATCCTCTCCTTGTCCAGCTCCTCATCCTTCTCTCCTTGTCCTTCTCTTCTGATCCTCTAGTCTTGCCTCTCTCTCCTTCGGCCTTGCTGGTGGAGTTCCTTGTCAAGCTCCTCTGATCTCTTGTGTCTCTCATGTCCCGCAGTCGGTGGCCGCGTCGATTTCCAGGACTTCGTAGACCTGATGACCCCGAAGCTGCTGGAGGAGACGGCCGGGATGATTGGGGTGAAGGAGCTGAGAGATGCCTTCAAAGAGGTGAGACTCTTGACATGTGACTTCTCAAAGACCTGGGGGATGGCTGGGTCAGCACGTCCCGGGGTCAGAGGTCATGGCATTTCTGACATTTCCTCGGCTTCTCAGTTTGACGCAAACGGTGACGGTGAGATCACGTTGGACGAGTTGCAACAGGCCATGCACCGGCTTTTGGGGGAGAAGCTCACAAACAGCGAGATCGCAGATGTGGTGAGAGAGGCAGACCTGAACGGGGACGGGACGGTGGACTTTGAAGGTCAGTGTCCGGGTCTGGCCCGTTAAAAAACTCACCCTGTAATCTGAGCCGGTCTCGTCTCATCTTGGTTTGTTTCGTGACCACATTCTGACATTACGCTCGTGTCTCGCCCACTAGAGTTTGTCCGGATGATGTCCCGCTGACCTGCTCTGCACGAGGAGATCCTGACCATGCTGCCACCAGGGACCAGTCCATACATTTCCATGGAAGGCCAGATCCTCCACACCACCTCAAATCCACATCTGTGAAGGACCTAGACCATGATAGGACTCCATGCCGTGACCTCAGCCTCCCCGTCCCGGCCGTCCTTACTTCTATAGGAATTCTGGGAATAAACTGACCTGGTTTTCTAGTCCTGTGCTGTTTGGATGTTTCATGTGAGGTCCAGGGGTGGGGTGTATGGTGACGCCGCGGGGCTTTCTGATATAACCGTGTGCGACTGCGCCCAAAAGCCACGATATTCACTGAGATCCTTAAAACGGAAAACAAGGGAGCAGATCCCAGGCCGGGGGTGACCTCGCCTGAGGCGTTACAGCCCGTGCAGGCGCTCTGCTCACCAGAGCTCCGGTTATGGTCACACCAGGCTTGGAATCCAGCCGGTGGTCCTCTCACAAGTGCTGGAGGTCGCGGGTGAGTTGAGGTTTACAGCAGCCAAAAAGCAGTAACGACTTCAAACTGAGCGAGAGAAGCAAAGATTAACTCCGAAAAAACCGTCTGGCTCGAAACGAAGCCTGAGGATATTACCCCAAAAACTCTAAAAATACCCAAACACGGGGGATCACACACTCTGAACCGCTGCGAGCGGAGACAGCAGGCCCTAACTGATATATGGGGGTCTCACGGGCTGTGTTTGGGGGCGTTGTGTTCAGCGTGCAGTATTTGGGGGTGTCAGTTAAGGCTAGGGTCAGACGAAAGCATTTTTCCCCGCGAACGTGAAAAAGTGCGTCCGAACACATTGATGTATTCTTTCACGGAATGCGCAAAAACGGTCATACGACGAGCATTTTCGGGCGTGATTTTGTACGGATCGTCAATAAAACTCTTTTTGCGTCTGGACGTTATGTTGGCCGGACATTAGCAGCGTCTGACGTCTCCTAATCACGCACACACGCCGCTATGACGCCGCAGCGCACTCTGTACGTCAGTACTAGCGGTTCAGCGTTCTCAGAAAAATGCGTTCATTTTCCACTTGCGTTGCGCAGCCGGACTTTTGTGCGGCCGTACATCGTATATTGGCCGTCATTGCCCGTCATCTGCTGCTAGTGCGGCCGTAATTATGTGCGCCAGAACGCACGTTAAAAGTGCGCTGGTCTGACCCCAGCCTTAGGGTTGGGGTGTTGTGTTCAACACACAGTGTTTGGGGGTGTTGTGTTCAGCGCGCAGTGTTTGGGAGTGTTGTGTTGCGCAAGCAGTGTTTGGGGTTGTTGGTTCAGTGTTTGGGGGTGTTGTGTTTAGGAGTGTTGTGTTCAGCGTGTGTTTGAGGGTGTCGGTTCAGTTCTAGGGGTGTTGGTTCAGTGTTGGGGGTGTTATATGTTCTCTGTAAGGCTCTGCACAGTATGTGAGAGTTGTGTTCCAGGTATTGCAGTGCATTGTAGGGTATAATGTGCACACCTGTGGGCAGACATTATGTTGTCCAGCACACACAGAGTTAACTCTCCATCCCTCGCACCAAGAGTTGGGAGATTGCTTTGTGTCGCACTAAGTCGCCTGTCTTTGCGCCCCTGCACCGCCTGTCCTCGCGCCCCTGCACAGCCTGTCCTCGCGCCCCTGCACAGCCTGTCCTCGCGCCCCTGCACAGCCTGTCCTCGCGCCCCTGCACCACCTGTCCTCGCGCCCCTTCCACCGCCTGTCCTCGCGCCCCTGCACCTCCTGTCCTCACGCCCCTGCACAGCCTGTCCTCGCGCCCCTGCACCTCCTGTCCTCGCGCCCCTGCACAGCCTGTCCTCGCGCCCCTGCACCGCCTGTCCTCGCGCCCCTGCACCGCCTGTCCTCGCACCCCTGCACCGCCTGTCCTCGCGTCCCTGCACCGCCCGTCCTCGCGTCCCATTACTGCCTGTCCTCGCGCCCCAGCACCGCCTGTCCTCGCGCCCCAGCACTGCCGGACCTCGCGCCCCTGCACCGCTTGTCCTCGCGCCCCTGCACCGCCCGTCCTCGCGCCCCTGCACCGCCTGTCCTCGCGTCCCAGCACCGCCTGTCCTCGCGCCCCTGCACCGCCTGTCCTCGCACCCCTGCACCGCCTGTCTTCGCGCTCCAGCACCGCCTGTCCTCGCGCCCCTGCACCGCCTGTCTTCGCGCTCCAGCACTGCGCCCTTGTAATTGCTTCCAGATTTAGGCACAAAGATTTAACCTACATTCACTCACCGGGATGCGCCCCCCCTGCCCCCCCCTCTGATCCTCAACATCTGGGTCACCTGGAGATTCCCCGCGGGGGGGAAGGGGGGGCGGTGAGGACATACATCTAGCCTCAATGATTGGAGCACGCTGGGCGCCAGCACGATGTTAGCGACTCGCGGAGCATCAGGCTTGTCCACCCCTGCCGCTTTATTGGTGCTGCTGACACTGATGTGGTGACACATTGCGCCCCCGGCAGGCGTGCTGGTTGTGTGGGCAGCAGTCACGAAGAGGCCGAGTCTTCCAGGTTTAACGCGCCGTCCCATCACTCAGCTGGGTTTATCAAACGAGGCCAGAACTGACCAGGAAACCCACATTTCCACCCCCCCCCCCAAATAAAAAGCCGGTAACATCCTCCCTCTCTGTGTCCATCTGGCTCCGTGCTGGGAGATGTGTCCGGTGTTTGCCAGACCGTTTCAGAGAAAGACGTGACATGCGGTCTTACCCGTGACCTGGCACACCTCTTACCCTAAAGAGAGACCTGCTTTTTGGGATCTGATGTTAGTGCTGGTGTCTAACCTTGACCCTCCAGGTGTCTCTGACCTGCACGTCTCAGTACCAGCCAGTCGTCATGGTTTATCAAGTGGAAGAGCTTCATGGGATAAGAAGTCCTAAAACATGCCAGGAATGTAACACCAGCTGAGGACAAGGTAAGATGAGCATGGTGGATCTCAGGAGGACTTACCTACAGCCTGGACCTTCTTGTATCCTCAGAAATCTCATTGATGATTGAAAGCAGGTCATCTTGTGCCTGTCTCGTCCAGGAACGCTCCATGAAGGAAGGTCTGGCATCTTCAGATTCCCTGCAAACCTTCATAAAACAGACACAAGCTAAAGCCACATTCCTCGGGCAAAGTGGAGACTCTGGAGGAGCCAAGACGACCCAACTGCCTCACAAATAGAAAAATCTCACACGAGGCCTTTTCCATCGAAACGGAAATGGAACGATACAATCGCAGCTCGTCTCAGGGTATTTGTGAGCCGCTGGTGGAGCTGGTGGAGCTGGTGGAGGAACACTGGCAACTATTTGTCCTTAGTCTTCTGCTGCTCGTGGACAGAGGAAGTGGTGGAATGCGTCGCCCTCCGCACCGCCGGATCACGAGAACTGAAGGGAATAAGTGGAAGCTCACATTACAACGACCAGTTACAAATTAACACCTCCTATACAAAGTACACAATGTATAAAAACGACACAAAGTATAAAATGTACACAAAGAGATTAGAAAACTCTGCGCATGTTTGGTGACTTTTCGTTCCCCGCACTTCTGGGCTATTCAGCGATCCTAGTTCGCCGACCCTGCGGTGTATTCATCAAGCACCACAGGGCCGCCGTAGTGCAGGGAAAACCCGACGAACACTCACTGAAACCCACAGAGACAGCCGGATTAACCACCCCGAACATGCCAGAGAAGCTCACCGATCACAGCGCAGAGCAGCCGCCAATCACAACGCAGAGCAGCCGCCGATCACAGCGCAGAGCAGCCGCCGATCACAGCGCAGAGCAGCCGATGATCACAGCGCAGAGGAGCCGCCGATCACAGCGCAGAGCAGCTGCCGATCACGACGCAGAGCAGCCGCCGATCACGACGCAGAGCAGCCGCCGATCACAGCGCAGAGCAGCCGCCGATCACAGCGCAGAGCAGCCGCCGATCACAGCGCAGAGCAGCTGCCGATCACGACGCAGAGCAGCCGCCGATCACGACGCAGAGCAGCCGCCGATCACAGCGCAGAGCAGCCGCCGATCACAGCGCAGAGCAGCCGCCGATCACAGCCCAGAGCAGCCGCCGATCACAGCCCAGAGCAGCCGCCGATCACAGTGCAGAGCAGCCGCCGATCACAGCGCAGAGCAGCCGCCGATCACAGCGCAGAGCAGCCGCCGATCACAGCGCAGAGCAGCCGCCAATCACGACGCAGAGCAGTCGCCGATCACAGCCCAGAGCAGCCGCCGATCACGACGCAGAGCAGTCGCCGATCACAGTGCAGAGCAGCCGCCGATCACAGCCCAGAGCAGCTGCCGATCACAGCCCAGAGCAGCCACCGATCACAGCGCAGAGCAGCCGCCGATCACAGCCCAGAGCAGCCGCCGATCACAGCGCAGAGCAGCCGCCGATCACAGCGCAGAGCAGCCGCCGATCACAGCGCAGAGCAGCTGCTGGAAAAACCCGACACGCAGATGAACGAGGTGAAAAAAAACAGTTTGCATGAATGTTTGAAAAGTGAAACGCTGTTTGCAAAGAAACTACTGAGCGAAAATGTCTGAAATTTACATAAAATCCAATGAATGATAATAAAAAGGGCTGTTACAGAAAAAAGAAGTAAAGTTTAAAAAAAAATGCTTAAAATATCCTAAAAAATCTATAAATAAAGAGACTTTTTGCTGCAGAATTTTATAATGAACGGTTTATTAGATATTGAATTAAAACGGGAATATTTTTAACATTGAAGCCTATGGGATTCGCCTGAATAAATCTGCCGAATTAAACCACCGAATGGCAGGACATTAGGGGAACCTTTCACTGCTGGTTTGTGTTCTCTGAATAGATGAAGCATTGCTTCTCTATGGGGATTTCACTGCCCTCGAACAGGCGCCGAACAGGCACCGAACAGGCACTGAACAGGCACCGTATGTGCAGGCAATTCGCCAGGATTTAGTGAATTGTCTGCTCTCTGGATAGCCAAATGGCCAGGAAAGGTAACCGAACCCTGATTTTCACTATTCGTTACATTTCGGGGCCAGATCGACTCTCTCTTTGATTAACCCTGTGTGTGTTGTGACATTGTGCATTGATGGGTCTGTGTGTATCCCCTGTGTTTTTGTTTAAGGTGACGGCATTAACCCCAGAAGGGAATGTGTTTGTTTTTGCAGTGGGTGCAGGATATGAAACCAAAGGTTGGTGTAGAATGTGTGTCGTGTCGCTGTTACAGAGACATTACGTGACTTACTGTTTAGGTTAACAAGGATTTTTGTTTTGTGTTATGTTTTATTTGATGCTGTTTCTGCAATAAAGTGTCACCTTTAAAGAGACCGTGTTACAGCGTCCCCTGTGACGTGCGGCATCACAATACACAAACTACACAAACTACACTTACAGGGTTATCCAAAGAGCTCCGAATTGCTTGAGAAAGGTAACCGAACACTGAAAATCAGGGTTCGGTTACCTTTCCTGGCCATTCGGCTATCCAGAGAGCAGGCAGTTCGCCAAATCCTGTCGAATTGCCTGCACATACGGTGCCTGTTCGGTCCCTGTTCCAGGGCAGGGAAATCCCCATGAAAAAGCACTGCTTCGGCTATTCAGAGAACACAAACCAGCAGTGAAAGGTTCCCCTAATGTCCTGCCATTCGGTGGTTTAATTCGGCAGGTTTATTCAGGAGAATCCCATAGACTTCAATGTTAAAAATATTCCTGTTTTAATTCAATATCTAATAAACCGTTCATTATAAAATTCTGCAGCAAAAAGTCTCTTTATTTATAGATTTTTTAGGATACTTTAAGCATTTTTCTGAATTTTTTAAAAAAAAATTAAAAGTCCGATTTTTTTTTTTTTTTTTTTTCAGTTTGCTTATTTTTTTTGTAACAGCCCTCTTTATTATCATTCCCTGGACCTCCTGTGAAAATTTCAGACATTTTCGCTCAGTAGTTTCTTTGCAAACAGCGTATTTTCCCAGATTCATACAAATGTTTTTTCTAATTTATTCACTGCCTCGTCTGTGTCTCAGCTGCTTCGGCTCTGTGTGATTCGGCTCCTTTTCGGCTCCTGTTCGGCTCCTCTTCGAAGGTTAATCCAGATGTTTTTGCTTGTTTTCATAGTGCATTCGGTTAGTTTTCGTCGGGTTTGCGGCAGCTTTTCCCTGCAATTCGGGGACCCTGTGCTCTTTGCTGAATACACCGCAGGGTCACCGAAATGCAATCGGCAAAAGGAACCGAATTGAAGAGAACGAAAAGTCACCGAACGTGCGGTGACTTTTCGAATCTCTTTGGATAACCCTGAAAGTGTGCAAAATATACAAGCCATAACTTATAAAACCCTGCAGCCAGCAATGTCTGATTACTGGCTGCGCACACCCTGAATATATAGAGGAACCCCTAAAAACACACCCGCACACCCTGAATATATGGAGGAGTCCCTAAAAACACACCCGCACACCCTGAATATATAGAGGAACCCCTAAAAACACACCCGCACACCCTGAATATATGGAGGAGCCCCTAAAAAGACACCCGCACACCCTGAATATATGGAGGAGCCCCTAAAAAGACACCCGCACACCCTGAATATATGGAGGAACCCCTAAAAACACACACACACACCCTGAATATATGGAGGAGCCCCTAAAAAGACACCCGCACACCCTGAATATATGGAGGAACCCCTAAAAAACACACACACACACCCTGAATATATGGAGGAACCCCTAAAAAGACACCCACACACCCTGAATATATGGAGGAGCCCCTAAAAAACACCCACACACCCTGATATATTGGAGGAACCCCTAAAAAGACACCCTGAATATATGGAGGAACCCCTAAAAAGAACACCCGCACACCCAAATATATGGAGGAACCCCTAAAAACACACCCAAACACCCTGAATATATGGAGGAACCCCTAAAAACACACCCACACACCCTGAATATATGGAGGAACCCCTAAAAACACACCCTGAATATATGGAGGAACCCCTAAAAACACACCCGCACACCCTGAATATATGGAGGAGCCCCTAAAAACACACCCGCACACCCTGAATATATGGAGGAGCCCCTAAAAACACACCCGCACACCCTGAATATATGGAGGAACCATTAAAAACACCCGCACACCCTAAATATATGGAGGAACCCCTAAAACACACCCACACAACCTAAATATATGGAGGAACCCCTAAAAACACACCCGCACACCCTGAAATATTGGGAGAACCCCAAAAACACACGACACAACCAAATATATGGAGGAACCCCTAAAAACACACCCGCACACCCTGAATATATGGAGGAACCCCTAAAACACACCCGCACACCTGAATATCGAGGAGACCCTAAAAAGACACCCGCACACCCTGAATATATGGAGGAGCCCCTAAAAACACACCCGCACACCCTGAATATATGGAGGAACCCCTAAAACACACCCGCACACCCTGAATATATGGAGGAACCCCAAAAACACACACCGCACACCCTGAATATATGGAGGAACCCCTAAAAAAACACCCGCCACACCCTGAATATATCGAGGAGACCCTAAAAAGACACCCACACACCCTGAATATATGGAGGAACCCTAAAAACACACCCGCACACCCTGAATATATGGAGGAACCCCTAAAAACACACCCACACACCCTGAATATATGGAGGAACCCCTAAAAACACACCCACACACCCTGAATATATGGAGGAACCCCTAAAAACACACCCACACACCCTGAATATATGGAGGAACCCCTAAAAACACACCCACACACCCTGAATATATGGAAGAACCTCTAAAAACACACCCACACACCCTGAATATATGGAGGAACCTCTAAAATGACACTCGCATGTTATAGCTGACTATACTAAACCTGTGCTATCACTTTAACTAGTGGCTCCGCCCAGGATGACACAGGTCAGAGGGCACGGCAGCCATCTTCAGGGTCAGTTAGTGTGATGCAGTTATGAAGGCAAATGCATGATCCTGTGTTCCTGTAGTTATCCAAGCCTGTATATAACAGTAAGTGTCCTGCAATAAAGCAATGGTGAACCTGACAGCCTCATATCTGAACAAGCAGAGAGCAGAACAGGGGCGACGAGAATGAGATTTGTAAAGGTCTGCTCAGCCTGAAAAGAAAAAAAAAACAGGGATTGAAAGCCAGATAAAGCACGCACTGTCATCCAGCAGCAAGATCATGGCACTGATAGGCACATTAACTGAGTTTGATGGAGAGAAAACTTCCTGGAGCTCCTGGGCTGAGAGATTAGAGCAGTACTTCAGTGCTAACACCATACCCCCTGAGAGACAGGGAGCACCCCCTGAGAGACAGGTAACACCCCCTGAGAGACAGGTAACACCCCCTGAGAGACGGGGAGCACCCCCTGAGAGACAGAAAATGTAGCCCGACAAAAACAGATTCACTTTCAAGACGGCGCCGGACCGGGCACAAGTAAGGATTGTCAGAACACGAGTCTCTTCAGGAAAGGCAAACTTTATTGTGTCGTCACACAAGTGCCCACACAGGATTGAATCGCAAAGAGTGAGCCCCCCTTTTCACCCGTGCAAGGGATCTTATACCCAAAAATACGTAATTAGGTACATCCCAGTTAGCCCACCTCCCAATGACACTTTATTCCACCCCACGTGGGTTAATACCTCCCTTTGGCTAATACAAAGACATTCCATTAATTGGCTGTAAATTGGCAAACTTTGTGTTAGTTTAGTAAATCATAATTAATTGCTCTTACTGTTCCGGGCTGCGCCCTCCTCCCTTGCGCCTACACTCACTTGTTACAGATGGCACCTGGCCTGATCTCTATACTCCTTTGTCTTTCTGCGGGCCCCAACGACCTTGGAGTATCTACTTCGCTTTTCTCCTCCGTGCCAGGAACAGCAGAGATCTTTCATAAGGCTTTAATTGCTTTTCTGCTAATCTAAACGCATTCCTAAATTTCTACGTATACCTCATTCTAGTTTCAGCTACAAACCTGTCTAGTTATATACAAGTGAACCAATATTCTGAACAAGATGGCCGCCTGTGTACAATGGCGGCCATCTTCCAGCCTATTTCCACTTCAGTAACACCCCCTGAGAGACAGGGAGCACCCCCTGAGAGACAGGTAACACCCCCTGAGAGACAGGTAACACCCCCGGAGAGACAGGTAACACCCCCCGAGAGACAGGTAACACCCCCTGAGAGACAGGTAACACCCCCTGAGAGACAGGTAACACCCCCTGAGAGGCAGGTAACACCCCCTGAGAGACAGGTAGCACCCCCTGAGAGACAGGTAACACCCCCTGAGAGACAGGTAGCACCCCCTGAGAGACAGGTTGCAGTGTTTCTCACAGCCGTGGGGGCTAACACATATGACACTCTAAGAGACCTTCTGTTCCCTGAGAAACCAGCAAGCAAGGCTCTACAGGAACTTCTGAAACTATTAGAGGATCACTTTCAGCCAAAACCGCTGGAAATTGCAGAAAGATTTCGTTTTTATCAACGGCAGCAGCAGCCGGGCGAAGATATTAAAGCCTATGTGGTGGCCCTTCGCAAATTGGCCTCTACCTGTTCATTTGGGGAGGACCTACCGACAGCTTTGAGGGACAAGTTTGTTCTGGGACTGAATAGTGAAACGATTCAAAGGAAACTTCTGACAGAAAAGGGACTCACCCTTACAAGCGCAGTTGAGATAGCATCAGTCATGGAGATGGCTGTCAGGGATACGGAGGAATTGCACCCTCAGATCCACAAAGAAGGGGTGAAAGAGGACGTTTTCAGAACCGCAGTTGCTACAACCAACTGGAGATACAGACCCAAACCCACGCCAGCTTGTTACCGGTGCGGTAATACAGACCACGACTCCAAAACCTGTTGGTTTAAGGATCAACCTTGTCATCAATGTGGAAAAATGGGCCATCTCCAACGGGTTTGCCGTAATAGGAATGTACAAGGACAAAAGCCGCGGTACCCTAAGAAGAAGACTTACAAGGTACAGAAATTGACATCATCTTCATCTGACTCAGACAACGATGAGGCATTTCATAGTTTATCTATACATCGTATACACTCGTCACACCCTGCAATGACAGTAGAAGTAACCATTGAAGGGAAGAGACTAAAGATGGACGTTGATACAGGAGCTGCAGTGTCAGTTATCACACAAAAACAGTGGAAACAACTTCAGATCCAGCAACTGTCCGCCCCACTCCAATAAAGCTGCAGACCTACTCAATGCAAGTACTCCATCCACTTGGTTGTGCAAAGGTAAAGGTATCATACAAGGGCCAGACAAAGAGACTACCACTATATATCCTGAGAAACGGAGGACCGCCTCTCTTTGGCAGAGATTGGATCACTCATCTGGGAATGCCAGATATCATCAAGAATCCTTGCAACACCCTCACAGTTCCGTCAGGACATGATGATGGATGGGTGGAATCCTTAAAACAGCGTTTCCCTGAGGTTTTCGTTGACGAGTTAGGGAAAATCAAAAATGACTGTGTGAGGCTCAAGCTGAAACCGGATGCTCATCCCAAATTCTTCAAGGCTCGGACAGTACCGTTTGCCCTTAGAGCGGGAGTGGATGCTGAACTAATCCGGCTAGAAGAACAGGGTGTCATTTCCAAGGTAGAGCGCAGTGCTTGGGCATCACCTATTGTTCCAGTAAAGAAATCAAATGGTGAATTGCGCATCTGTGGGGATTTTCGCATGGTACTGAATAGCCAACTGGAGGTTGACCAGTATCCTCTACCCAGAGTAGATGACATTTTCGCTTCACTTGCTGGGGGACAAAAGTTCACCAAGATTGATCTACGATAAGCTTACTTACAGTTTGAGGTCCACCCCTCTTCTCGAAAATACCTCACCATTAACACTCACAGGGGTTTGTACGAATACAATCGAATGGTGTTTGGCATTGCATCTGCACCAGCCATCTGGCAAAGAAAGATGAATGACATTTTAGCAGACATTCCCTTCACTCAGTGTCTATTAGACGACATGCTCATCACTGGTTGCACGGACCAAGAACACAAGCAGAATGTAGAGCTCGTTTTACAAAGACTTCAGGACCAAGGTCTCAAGGTAAATTTGACAAAATGTAAATTCATGGTGCCTAAATTGGAGTTTTGTGGCCACTTAGTGTTAAGTTCTAATTTCCATTATAATTACCATAAACCTTTTTCAAGTTTCTTCTTATATATCAAAAATGAAGTAAGGCGCTGCGCGACTCTGATCAGAGGAGACGACAGACCCAACCACACCGAGATATGGCAGATTAGCATCTGATCAATCCGTGGTCTGTCAGATTGGTTTATTGTTTCAACATCCAATAGAAATGTTCGTTATACATAAACACTTCCTGCAGTTTTCACTCCCAACATAGGAATGTGATACAACAACCAATCAGAGCAGATACATTTCTACATCATGTAACAAAGATTTCGCGGGCATTCTAAGTCAACACAGGATATCTATTTCCATCACCCCGCTGACTAGCCTCGAGAGGAAACGAAATTGAACAGACACCATGCTGGAAAAAGGAGGGGGGGGGGATTTTACACTAATGCAAAAATTAAAAACTACCTATCATATTAAAATACCTTTCACTTAGTAGATGCAGAGGGCATTCATACTGCTGAAGACAAGATCGATGCTTTAGTCAAAGCTCCAGCCCCAACAAGTGTCCATCAACTACGATCCTACCTTGGCCTGCTTAACTACTATAATAAATTTCTTCCAGACCTTGCTCATACATTGTTTCCACTGCATAAGCTCCTGGAGAAACACTCCAAGTGGGACTGGTCAGCTAAATGTCAACATGCTTTTGAGTCCTCTAAACGGAAACTGTTAGCGTCACGTATGCTTGTGCACTACGACCTCCAGAAGCCTCTCACCCTGGCTTGTGATGCTCTCCTTATGGTCTGGGCGCTGTTCTTTCCCACATCCTACCGGATGGCTCTGAGAAACCGGTGGCCTTCGCCTCCAGATCCTTGACGAAGACAGAGAGCAATTACTCTCAAATTGATAAAGAGGCACTTGCATTGATATGGGCAATTCGGAAGTTTCACCTTTACCTGTATGGTAGAGAGTTTACCGTTTTAACGGATCATAAACCGCTTCTTCAAATTTTTAGCCCTGACAAAGGAATCTCTCAGACAACTGCAGCCCGTCTCCAGCGCTACGCCCTGTTCTTGGGAGAAAACAGCTACCGCATACAGTATCGAAGTCATGATGACAATGCAAATGCAGATGCAATGTCCCGTCTCACAGAACTGCCTCTACAGTCGACACCATCAGTCAAGAGTTGTAGGTACACCACCTCACACCTCCTGACTTCCAGAGAGGTAGCAGCCCATACTGTGAAGGATACCCTTCTGACAAACGTGCTTACCTTTATACGAGACGGCTGGCCTGCGACGGTATCACAGGAACATGAACCTTACTACAGGAAGCGAATGGAATTGTTTGTGAAGGATAATTGTGTCTTATGGGAAGACCGAGTGGTCATTCCAAAAACCCTCCAGAGACACATCTTGGACTTGCTACATACTGGTCACCCTGGAACCACGCGGATGAAACAGAAAGCACGGGGCTATGTGTGGTGGCCGAACATAGGTGCAGATATCACGGCATATGTCAATGCTTGTGTTGGGTGTGCACAAACTGCCAGAGACCCTCCTCGAGGATGCATTCAACCCTGGACTTGGCCCACGGTTCCCTGGTTTCGCCTTCACTTGGATTTTGCGGGTCCCATAAGGGGACAAACCTTCTTGATTATAATTGATGCCCACTCAAAATGGCCAGAGGTCATTCCAGTTACCCAGCTGACTACAAAGGCAACAGTTGCCATATTATTGCATCTTTTTGCTTCGTTTGGGTATCCCAGGGAGATTGTCACAGATAATGGTGCCCAATTCACAAGTCAGGAGTTCCAGAGTTTTGTTACGGTCCATAATATCAAGCACAAATTAACCGCCCCTATCACCCAGCCACCAATGGGCAAGCAGAGCGGTTTGTACAAACTTTCAAGAACTATTTCAAGGCCTCAGTAGCTGTGACTAGCCAGAGGTCCATATCGCCTCAGCAGTTAGACTCTTTCCTGTTTACTTACAGAACTACACCACATGCCACCACTGGTACAACACCAGCTGAGCTTATGTTGGGAAGACAGCCATGGACTGCTTTTGACATGCTTCGCCCTCAGACCGTTCATGAACATGTATTACAATCCCAAGAAAAGATGGTGAAGTCCAAAGAGTCTCCTGTTTTTGCAACCCACCAGGAGGTCTGGACTCGATCGTATGGATCTGCCAACACTCGGTGGCTACCTGCTACCGTTGCAGAATCTTTGGGACCCAAGATGTACAGAGTCCGCCTGGAAGATGGTTCCATTACCAGACGACATTTAGACCAGCTACGGTCTCGTTCACGGGTGCCTGAACCCTTAACGTCCCCAACCCTACGGGGTCCGGTGTCCACATCTAATGCGTCGGAGGACATCTGGAATGGTGTCTGGGTTGACTCGGAAACTTTTGACTCGTCTCCTGTGGGTATTTGTGACTCTGGTTCAGAGGTTCCCCCTGACCCCTCTGTACCCTCCTTGACCCCACCAGTTGATCTTTCATCCAATCCTACCGCCTCCAACACCCCGCCTGCTGGTGGACGTCCCCAACGTCACCGACGCCCTCCTGACCGCTTACTTCTTCAAGAACGGATAAGAGACTTCCGTCGGTCCTCGCGTAGGGCCCGGAAAGATGTGGATGATGATTTGGCCCCGCAATTTTCTTCAGAAGACTAGTCATCAGTTTTTCAGTGACACTCTCCAAGTTCCTCAGATGAACTGTGTTCGATTGTTCTGGTTGTTGATTTGTTACTAGGTTTTTGTTATGTTGTTCTGGTTTTGTTTTTGGGGTGGGGACGAAGGTGTTATAGCTGACTATACTAAACCTGTGCTATCACTTTAACTAGTGGCTCCGCCCAGGATGACACAGGTCAGAGGGCACGGCAGCCATCTTCAGGGTCAGTTAGTGTGATGCAGTTATGAAGGCAGATGCATGATCCTGTGTTCCTGTAGTTATCCAAGCCTGTATATAACAGTAAGTGTCCTGCAATAAAGCAATGGTGAACCTGACAGCCCAGCCTCATATCTGAACAAGCAGAGATCATAACACCGCACACCCTGAATATATGGAGGAACCCCTAAAAACACACCCGCACACCCTGAATATATGGAGGAACCCCTAAAAACACCCACACACCCTGAATATATGGAGGAGCCCCTAAAAAGACACCCGCACACCCTGAATATATGGAGGAGCCCCTAGAAACACACCCGCACACCCTGAATATATGGAGGAGCCCCTAGAAACACACCCGCACACCCTGAATATATGGAGGAACCCCTAAAAACACACCCACACACCCTGAATATATGGAGGAGCCCCTAAAAACACACCCGCACACCCTGAATATATGGAGGAACCCCTAAAAACACACCCGCACACCCTGAATAAATGGAGGAACCCCTAAAAACACACCCACACGCCCTGACTATGTGGAGGAACCCCTAAAAACACACCCGCACACCCTGAATATATGGAGGAACCCCTAAAAACACTCCCGCACACCCTGAATATATGGAGGAACCCCTAAAAACACACCCGCACACCTGAATATATGGAGGAACCCCTAAAAACACACCCGCACACCCTGAATATATGGAGGAACCCCTAAAAACACTCCCGCACACCCTGAATATATGGAGGAACCCCTAAAAACACACCCGCACACCCTGAATATATGGAGGAACCCCTAAAAACACACCCGCACACCCTGAATATATGGAGGAGCCCCTAAAAACACCCACACACCCTGAATATATGGAGGAACCCCTAAAAACACACCCACACACCCTGAATATATGGAGGAGCCCCTAAAAAGACACCCGCACACCCTGAATATATGGAGGAACCCCTAAAAACACACCCGCACACCCTGAATATATGGAGGAGGCCCTAAAAAGACACCCGCACACCCTGAATATATGGAGGAACCCCTAAAAACACACCCGCACACCCTGAATATATGGAGGAACCCCTAAAAACACACCCGCACACCCTGAATATATGGAGGAGCCCCTAAAAACACACCCGCACACCCTGAATATATGGAGGATCCCCTAAAAAGACACCCACACCCTGAATATATGGAGGAACCCCTAAAAACACACCCGCACACCCTGAATATATGGAGGAACCCCTAAAAACACACCCGCACACCCTGAATATATGGAGGAACCCCTAAAAACACACCCGCACACCCTGAATATATGGAGGAACCCCTAAAAACACACCCGCACACCCTGAATATATGGAGGAACCCCTAAAAACACACCCGCACACCCTGAATATATGGAGGAACCCCTAAAAAGACACTCGCACACCCTGAATATATGGAGGAGCCCCTAAGGGGAAAAAAAAATCGGAAACAGGGCCTGCGGCTGCGCCTCCTTTTTTATAGGGACACATGGGACGGTCGCGTCACGTCGCTGCTGGTCATGTGACACTTTCTGGGTTTATGATTATTTTGAGAAAACAGATTTATTAACAGAAACTGAAAAATCTGTAATAACTGAGAGACGCCGGTTATATCATTAACCAAGAACACCAGTAACCTGCACATAGCCTGTCTGAGCCTGTCCTGATAATATGCAGCACTGTCTGAGCCTGTCCTGATCATGTGCACCCACGTTTCCTAAATTAAATATAACCCAGTCCTACCTGTGCCTGTCCTGTTAATACGCAACCCTGCATAAACCTGTCCTGGTAATATGCAGCATGTCCTGATAATCTGCCATGATTTCCTCTCCATAAAATATAAAGCAGCCTTGCCTCAGCCTGTCCTGATAGTGTGAGTCCCTGTCTGATCAGTGAGCCTGTCCTGTTAATGTGCATCCTGCCTCAGCCTGTCCTGTCAATGTGCATCCTGCCTCAGCCTGTCCTGATGATGTGGAGCCCTGCCTCAGCCTGTCCTGATGATGTGGAGCCCTGCCTCAGCCTGTCCTGATGATGCGGAGCCCTGGCTGAGCCTGTCCTGTTGATGCGCAGTGGAGCGGTGTATGTACCCTGGTTAATGCGGCGTGATGCTCATGTGATGTCAGTAAACAGATGCGTGGCTTTATGTACCGGTGCCGGACTCGCGCTGTGTTTATTCTGCTCGTCACATGACGCATCGTATGATCCCGCAGGACACTGAGGACCCCCGTGCAAGTGTGTTTCCCTTGATGGGAACGTTTTTAGCAGTTGTTTGTTCATAGTTTGGGGTGTGCGCACTTGTCTGGCCAGTATTTATTGAGGCGATTATGGAATCGGGAGTTTGGCATTTCTGCGTCTTTAATTGGTCTCTCAGCAGGTCTTGTCTGTAACATTAACTGGCGGACATCGCCGCTAATACATTGTTACCGCTTTTATATAACGTCTCCTGCACTACTCGTCCTCTAAGGCTGGGATCAGACGAGCGCAGTCATCACGTCCGCGGCAGCATTGCATTCTGACCAATGGAGCCCCACACACCAAGTACGTCCGCTGAGAAGTGCGGGGGCTGACGGACGCGGCAAACGGACGCAGGTTAGGCAAGAACGTAATACTGCTAGAACGGACGTGCAGAGTGCGCCACGTCCACAACGTCCGCATAGCTTTGTGTGTGAGTGATGGAACGAGGTCAGACAGACTGCATTTATACGTCCGGCATTTATACGTCCAGCATTTACACGTCCGGCATTTATACGTCCGGCATTTATACCTCCGGCATTTACACGTCCGGCATTTATACGTCCGGCATTTATACGTCCGGCATTTATACCTCCGGCATTTACACGTCCGGCATTTATACGTCCGGCATTTATACGTCCGGCATTTATACCTCCGGCATTTACACGTCCGGCATTTATACGCCCAGCATTTATACGTCCGGCATATTATACGTCCGGCATTTATACCTCCGGCATTTACACATCCGGCATTTATACGTCCAGAATTTATACGTCCGGCATATTATACGTCCAGCATTTATACGTCCGGCATTTACTGTATACGTCCGGCATTTATACGTCCAGCATTTACACGTCCGGCATTTATACGTCCGGCATTTATACGTCCAGCATTTATACGTCCGGCATTTATACGTCCGGCATTTATGCGTCCGGCATTTATACGTCCGGCATTTATGTGTCCAGCATTTATACGTCCGGCATTTACTGTATACGTCCGGCATTTATACGTCCAGCATTTACACGTCCGGCATTTATACGTCCGGCATTTATACGTCCAGCATTTATACGTCCGGCATTTATACGTCCGGCATTTATACCTCCGGCATTTATACGTCCAGCAATTATACCTCCAGCATTTTTGACGGACAGACACGTCCAGCATTTATACGTCCGGCATTTATACGTCCGGCATTTATACATCCAGCATTTATACGTCCGGCATTTATACGTTTGGCATTTATACGTCCGGCATTTACACGTCGGCATTTACACGTCCGGCATTTATACGTCCGGCATTTATACCTCCAGCATTTATACGTCCAGCAATTATACCTCCAGCATTTATACCTCCAGCATTTTTGACGAACAGAATGTTCTTTCATTGTAATTTATTTTCCCTGCTACATCAGTCAAAAAATACGTCAGTGAAAAAAACGGACTGTGTGGCCACTACCTTGTCGTCAGTCAGTAAGTACGTCCGTACAAAATGCGCTCATCTGACCCTAGCCTTGATCTAATGGTTCTAATGGCATGTTGAGCGGAGCCCTAACCACCCAAGTGGTGCTTTCGCCCCAATTAGTATCCTAAACTGCATAACAACCTCCGAGGTTATACCTTTTCCTTTAAAGATACTGCTCTAAACTTAACACTTAAGGTACTGCTCTAAACGTAACACTTAAGGTACTGCTCTAAACGTAACACTTAAGGTACTGCATTGCAAACAAAAATCTTCTTTCTTTTTATACTTTATTGGGTTCTAAATGCCTAGTTTGTTGATTTGACTTTTGGATTGGTGGTTACTATGTGTTTATGACTTTCTATTAATTTGGATTGGTGGTTACTATGTGTTTATGACTTTCTATTAATTTGGATTGGTGGTTACTATGTGTTTATGACTTTCTATTAATTTGGATTGGTGGTTACTATGGGTTTATGACTTTCTATTAATTTGGATTGGTGGTTACTATGTGTTTATGACTTTCTATTAATTTGGATTGGTGGTTACTATGTGTTTATGACTTTCTATTAATTTGGATTGTGGTTACTATGGTTTATGACTTTCTATTAATTTGGATTGGTGGTTACTATGTGTTTATGACTTTCTATTAATTTGGATTGGTGGTTACTATGTGTTTATGACTTTCTATTAATTTGGATTGGTGGTTACTATGTGTTTATGACTTTCTATTAATTTGGATTGGTGGTTACTATGGGTTTATGACTTTCTATTAATTTGGATTGGTGGTTACTATGGGTTTATGACTTTCTATTAATTTGGATTGGTGGTTACTATGTGTTTATGACTTTCTATTAATTTGGATTGGTGGTTACTATGGGTTTATGACTTTCTATTAATTTGGATTGGTGGTTACTATGTGTTTATGACTTTCTTTTAATTTGGATTGGTGGTTACTATGTGTTTATGACTTTCTTTTAATTTGGATTGGTGGTTACTATGTGTTTATGACTTTCTATTAATTTGGATTGGTGATCCCTATGGGTTTAAATACTATTTGATGAGTTACCGACCTTTATGGCTGAGCGCTTTAAGCCATTTTAATGGTTTTTAGGTGAAAGCGGATGAATTTCAACTTACTGACTCGTGCTTTGCTCATTCTAGTTAAGTGATGTGAAACATTAACGGAGTGGGTTCAATTTATCCAAGAATATAGAATATTTGATACATCTGAGGGTTGGGATTTAGGGGTTATTATTTCAGAGGATCTAAGGGTAAGTAGTCAATGTAATAGAGCAGCAGGAAATGCTGGCAGAATGCTTGGAAATGCTGGCAGAATGCTTGGTTGTGTAGGGAGAGCCTGTATTAGCAGTAGGAAAAGGGAAGTGCTCATGCCACTGTACAGAGCACTGGTGAGACCTCACTTGGAGTACTGTGTGCAGTACTGGAGACCGTATCTCCAGAAGGATATAGACATCTTAGAGAGAGTTCAGAGAAGGGCTACTAAAATGGTGTACGGCTTGAAGGAGAAAAGTTACCAGGAAAAGGTTAATGATCTTAACATGTACAGCTTGGAAAAAAGACGAGACAGAGGAGATATGATAGAAACATTTAAATACGTAAAGGGAATCCACAAGGTAGAGGAAGGGAGTATATTTAAAAGGAAACAAAGTAGCAAAACAAGAGGACATAGTCTTAGATTAGAGGGGCAAAGGTTTAAAAGTAACATCAGGAAGCATTATTTTACTGAGAGAGTGGTGGATACATGGAACAGTCTTCCAGTAGAAGTGGTAGAGGCCAAAACAGTAATTGAATTTAAGCAAGCATGGGATAGGCATAAGGCTATCCTAAACAAAAGATAAATCCAGGTAAAGTATCCATGTAATTGGGCGACTAGATGGGCCGAAAGGTTCTTATGTGCCCACATTTTTCTATGTTTCTAAGTGACTACTGGTTTCGATGCTGTATGTAACTGTAACTAGATCCCTCCAGCTTAAATCATTGTTTGACCACATTATTCACCATCTATCGGTTGTATCTTTCATTGCATTGTGGCGTCTATAGACCAGCATTTATTTTGGTCTTTTGTCAAGTGAGTCACTTAGAACCATATTATACCGCGCTTCAAGTGGCCGAACTATTGGTTTATTTACAATCATTAAATCATTAAGTGTATAAACATCACTAGATGAACTAGTAATCCACCTTTGTTGATAAATGTTCAAAGTCAGCGAGTGGTCTTTCTTTAGATATAAGTGGACGAATTCTAAATAGCTCTTCTTTTGATATTTACTTTTGTTTCAATGACCACAATCACTAACTGTATGGGGATAACTAATCTAAGTGACTAATTGATTCTGTCAGTTGATACAATTGTCATCAGCAATATCCTTTAGTTATATACACCAGCATTACTATTTTTATGTTAAGTGGGTCACTTCCAGCCCTTGTTCTAATTACTTTGATGATCATCAATATAGAATGTTATTCTGAGCATCACGACTTGTTGTCAGAGTTGTGATTGTCCAGCTGGCATTACCATTACCTTATTTATATACACATATGTTGTTGACCGTTTTAGCTCAGGGTTTAGGCTTCCATTCCTAACCATTATTGCCATAGTCCCACAGCGCCCACCCGTTCCAATTTATTGGCTCAATCAATTATATGTTTTTATTGTTTTTTTTCTTGCAAAGTTTACAATAATAAAGTTTTTTAGTGATCTCTATTTTTGGGTTATGCCCTTTTTCTGCCGAATTTTCGGCCATTAGATTAATCCTATTCTTCTTGTGTGTGTCTGTTTGGACCCCCCCCCCCGAGCAGCCTGCGCCCCTTCCATGAGCAAGCGGAGCGAGAGGCTCCTGATTGGCCAAGACACTTCCTGGTTTGGGCTGAGATGATATTGTGTCACTAGGGATATTTAATAGTGTCAGGGGTTGGGCAGTGAAGGGGTTAACGCCTGCTGGTGGAGTCTGTCGCTCCCCGTGAGCGCGGCCCTTTAAACGTGACGTCGCGCCGGGCTCCTCTTCGTGTTTGCAGAGTTGGGGCAGGACGTGTCCAGGACCTTTAACTGATTCTCACCGACTGCACCAGACGCTGCGAACACGTCTGTCTGCGGAGCCGGGCAAAGGTAACACTTAGCGCGCTGCGGAGTGTCTGCTCACTGGGGGCCACGGGGGGTGTGTGACTGCGAGCAGCGTCCTGCGCACCTTGTCCCTCTGATACTCTGTGTGTTTCTAGTGGATTTTTCATGGGATTCACTCAGGTTTTGTCCACGTAGTGATGATGCCGGAGCTGTGATGTCATCTGCGTCACCGCGCGCGTCATACAGAGCAGAGTAACCAGCGAGTAATTCAGGGGGCAAAGTTCTGAGAATGGAGCAGTTGCCATGGAAACCAGGGGAATTTGCTGTGGATTTGCTGCCGGGACGTCCGTCTTGCCCCGCTTTAATGCGTTGTTCAGAGGCTGCGAACGCAGCGGTTTAGTGAATAACCCCCCAGAATGCTCCATAACAAGATATCAGCGGCAGAGGATGCTGGGAATTGCAGTCGGTGGCGTCGCCGTACCTGAATAGAGACTGTACAGTCCCGGAGCCTGATAGGAAATTACCCCGAGTCACATAGAGAGAGACCTGGCGATTCCAGCACGCAAGGAGTTAACGCAGACTTGTTTAATATCAGAGGAAGTGGCACAACAGGATACACAGGGGATTGCGGCAGCGACTCGGCGAGCAGACGGTGTGTGACATTACTCTGTGTGCGCGGGGGGTGATTCACTAAACAATAACTGGTGCAGGACTCAACAGATAATAACTGTCCCGTGCCAAGGACCAATCGGCTTCGTGCGTTCACTGCGTCCTGCCGGTCTCGTCTCAATCCGTTCGTAACCGTTTACTGAACTCCCCTGTCTGTCTGTACATGGCGTTAACCCATTCATTGCTGGTGATTACTGAACAGACCATCGCCTCGTGGGGTGCCAGGGCGTGCGTCACCATCACAGACTGGTTCCCCCCGCGTGCTGGAGGCGCAGCGTCAGGTGTTTAATGTCCTGGAGGGAGAGCATTTCATCAAAAAGTGCGCCCATCACCGGCCAGCGCGCCAGCCCAGAGAGCGCCATGAGGGAGCCTGCAAGACTGGCACCAAGGGCACAGAACCCGCGCTGCCCTCTGCGCGCACACACACACAGTAATTCAAAGAGATCCAAATGGCTGCCGAAAGGGAACCGAACGCTGATTTTCGTTACCTTTCCTGGCCATTCGGCTATCCAGAGAGCAGGCAATTCACCAAATCCTGGCGAATTGCCTGAACATATGGTGCCTGTTCGGTGCCTGTTCGAGGGCAGTGAAATCCCCATGAAAAAGCACTGCTTCGGCTATTCAGAGAACACAAACCAGCAGTGAAAGGTTCCCGAAATGCCCTGCCATTCGGTGGTTTCATTCGGCAGGTTTATTCAGGCGAATCCCATAGACTTCAATGTTAAAAATATTCCCGTTTTAATTCAATATCTAATAAACCGTTCATTATAAAATTCTGCAGTAAAGAGTCTCTTTATTTATAGATTTTTTAGGATATTTTAAGCATTTTTCGGGATTTTTTGCAAAAAAAATATTTTCTGTTTGTTTTTTTTAAATCGTTTTTTCTTTTTTCTGTAACAGCCTCTTTATTATCATTCATTGGATTTTATATGTAAATTTCAGACATTTTCGCTCAGTAGTTTCTTTGCAAACAGCGTTTCACTTTTCAAACATTCAAGCAAACTGTTTTTTTAATTTATTCACTCCATTCGTCTGCGGTGTCGGCTTTCTCCGGCAGCTGCGCTGTGTGTGATCGGCTCCGGCTCGGGTTTTTCCGGCGTTGTCGGCGGGTTAATCCAGATGGTTTTGCGCGTTTCAGTGTGCGTTTGCCCTCTTTTTGTGGTGAGTTTGCGGTGACTTTTCCCTGCAATTCGGGGACCCTGTGGTGTTTGCTGAATACACCGCAGGGTCGCCGAAATGGGATCGGCAAAAGGAACCTAATTGAAGAGAACGAAAAGTCACCGAACGTGTGGTGGCTTTTCGATTCTCTTTGAATAACCCTGACAAGTGGTGCGATGTTTGTATGTTGTGTACGGTTTGTACATTGTGTTGTAATCTCAGGTGCGTGCAGCCCTTCTTTCATTGTGTTTTCACAATATATATTTTTTACTTTAAACTGTAAATAATCACAAAATCTTCATTTTCTTGTTTTTTATTGTGAATCAAATAAGTAAAAACCCCAAAATGTAGAGGGGACCTAAAATGTGATCATCATCAGCCAAAAACCGAGCGGCACAACGCCTGCGCACGCCTGTGCAACTCTACATAGTTATGTAACGTGGTATTGTGTTAAAATGTTGTGTTGTAATGCTTACATATTGTGCTACGTTGTTTTATGATGTGTATATCTCATGTTATGGTGTTTTATGTTGTTAGGTTTACAGTATGTTTCATATGATGATGTTTGGGTGTCATGTGATGTCGTGTGCGTGTCGTGTTGTAATATTTCTGGATCGTTCGTTATATGATGTCTGTATGTTGTTATATTTATGCTTCTTGTTATGGTGTTTGGGTGTCATGTTGTGATGTGTGGGTGTTGTGATTTTTATATTTCGTGTTGTGTTGTAATATTTCTGGATCGTTACATGATGTCTGTATGTTGTGATTTTTATATTTCGTGTTATGATGTTTAATTTTCACGTTGTAAGATTTCGATTCCATGTTATGATATTTCAATGTCGTGTTGTAACACTTACATATTGTGTTAAGATGTTTGTATGTTACGATTTTCTGTCTCAATGGTTCATTTTGCGTTATATTTATATTTGTTATATGTTTGTGTGTTATGATGTGTTTATTCCCTGTTTCAATGTTTCCACGTTGTATTACTGATATTTTGTGTTGTAGTGTTTGTGTGTGTTATGTCTGCATTTCCTGATTGGATGACACTTTCCACGTTGTATTACTGATAGTTTGCGTTATGTTTCTATTTCCTCTTTCAATGTGTCGTTTTCACGTTGTATTATTGATGTTTTATGTTATGATTCTCTATTCCTTGTTTTGATGTTATTTTCTCGTTAGATACTTTGTGTTCTGATGTTTGTATGTTGTGATGTTTTTATTTCACGTTCTCGTGTTTGTGTTGGGAGCAGTGTCATGTGTTATGTGTCCTCTGTATAACGTTCCCCTCTTTCTCCTCTCCTGGTTACAGAGTATAATAAGATGATGGAGCGGGTGATGAAGCTTCTCGTTCTCCCGTTTTTCGCCTGCAGTTTGGTGGATTCGGTAAAAGATCACGGTGAGAAGCGAAACTGTTTCAACGTATTATTATGTCATAAACGCGATATAAATGTCACCATCCCACTATCTGCGCCTCCCTGCACATGCACCACCTGTCTGCACCTCCCTGCACATGCACCACCTGTCTGCACCTCCCTGCACATGCACCACCTGTCTGCACCTCCCTGCACATGCACCACCTGTCTGCACCTCCCTGCACATGCACCTCCTATCTGCGCCTCCCTGCACATGCACCCCCTGTCTGCACCTCCCTACACATGCGCCCCCTGTCTGCACCTCCCTGCACATGCACCTCCTATCTGCGCCTCCCTGCACATGCGCCCCCTCTCTGCGCCTCCCTGGACATGCGCCCCCTTATCTGCACCTCCCTGCACATGCACCCCCTGTCTGCACCTCCCTACACATGCGCCCCCTCTCTTCGCCTCCCTGCACATGCGCCCCCTTATCTGCGCCTCCCTGCACATGCGCCCCCTTATCTGCGCCTCCCTGCACATGCGCCCCCTTTTCTGCGCCTCCCTGCACATGCGCCCCCTATCTGCACCTCCCTGCACATGCGCCCCCTTATCTGCGCCTCCCTGCACATGCGCCCCCTTTTCTGCGCCTCCCTGCACATGCGCCCCCTATCTGCGCCTCCCTGCACATGCGCCCCCTTATCTGCGCCTCCCTGCACATGCGCCCCCTTTTCTGCGCCTCCCTGCACATGCGCCCCCTATCTGCACCTCCCTGCACATGCGCCTCCTCTCTGCGCCTCCCTGCACATGCGCCCCCTTTTCTGCGCCTCCCTGCACATGCGCCCCCTTTTCTGCGCCTCCCTGCACATGCACCCCCACTCTGTTCATTATGCTCATTACTGGTCCCTGTATTGACGTTTATGGGATTGATGTAAAGCGCTGCAGGGACACAGGACTGAGCATAATGAATTAATAAATGGGGGTCTGGCCGGTCTGGAGGGTCCGGTAGCATGTGGTGGTCCCGGTGGGAGCTGATCCTGGGGAAGATTTCACATTCATTTTAATCCTATAATCCGGTCCTTTTCAGACACCGGTACCGGTGGGGCCCGTGCCGGCATCTTCGAGGTGGCTGTGGTGCTGCTGGTGACGTTGGTTGCACTTTTGCTTATTGTGAACTTGGTTTCCTACACCTGGACGCGCCTTAAAGGCACCTCGCCCTGCGGCGGCGGCGATCAGGAGAGCGATGGGCCCACAAGTGAGGAGGCCACGTGCTGCATCAGATGCCTGGGGGTGTGCGGCAGCGGAGTGCCTCTCGGGGTCCTGTACGTTCCTCCACAGACCAGAGCCGTGTGAGACGTCATCGTGTTCCCAGGGATTTATTATCGATTTTTCAGGATTTTGGACGGTTCTTTGTGCGCGTCTGGTGGCTTCCTGCACGCTGATCATCATGGCGGCGGCCCCGACGCGTTTCTGTAAGCAGTGCCAGTATATTATATGATTCGCGTGTTTATGGATAAGCTGTGTTTTTGCGTCTGGTATTGGGGGCCCCCATGACCCCCTTTATTTCCCGGAGCCGTCCCAGGCAGCGCTTTTACTTTCTCTGCAGACTCAGGGATTGACATTGCCGACGCGTTTTACACAAAGTATTCGGTGAATATACTGAATCTACACACTGACGCGGCAGCTGGGGGGGGGATTCATGAACAAACCCAGCGCAGACACCCCCTGGTCTTACTGGCCGCCATATTCTCCATTAACCCTTCGATTGAGATCCCCAATCCCGGCCCGGTTATTATAAATGATAATCATGTATTAATGACGGCAAATGTCACGATGCGATGAAATGGCAGGCGCCGGGTGCAGCATGTGGTGCTTTGTGTGTGTCTCCTGCGACACGGTCACAATAAATGATCATTTTCATTATACAACCACAAATAACCCGCCTGCTGGCCGGCAGAGTGACGAGTCTGAGGGGCAAGATCTGGTGGGGATCCACTGTGCCCAGTGTGTGCCGGCTACACAACAAGAGCACCATGACCACTTCCAGCCTGGATGCCTTCCTGCAGACAGTGGACACCATGAACACCCTGGGCACGTTCCAGCAGACTGTGGGCACCATGACCACCCTGGACACCTTCCTGCAGACTGTGGGCACCATGACCACTGCCAGCCTATGTGCCTTCCTTTAGATAATGGGCATCATGCACATTCCGGACGCCTTCCTGCTGTTGTGAGGGACTGCAGACCTGCAGAACTTGCTGGCTTTGTGGAGGTCCAGGCTTTGTGACATTTTTCGTAATGTGAGGAGGTTTATTGAAATGTTTGCTTCATCCTGGACGAGCCCCGGAGTCACTGCTTTAATAAAGCTGATTGTCAGGTTCACAACAAAAAATACAATGAGTGGAGGCCATGTTTTGGGGGAGCTCTGGGCTGCGTGGTCTCGTGAAATGGGTGGACTACATGGGGCAGTGTGCTGAGTGGGATGTGTGGGACAGTGTGACGGATGGAACAGTGGGTTGCGTGGGGCGATATGGTGCGTGGAGTGTGTGAGGCAACGCACCGGTCCAAGGGGGATACACGGGACACAGCCCCGCTATATTTTCACATGGTGTTCCCACGGCTCGTATCCGAGCGGCCACGAAGATCAGACTTTATACAGACAACAAACAAGACCCTGCACAGGGCGAGAGAGATAAAACATGACCTTTATTCAACCTAATATTAAAAACAATACAGAAAACTGTTACAAAAATGTGCTCGAACACAAGATACAATCAACAAGAAAACGATTCCAGTTCCAGCAGTTTGTCAATAAAACAAAGTATCTTACAATAACAGTATATTATCAACACAGGACCTTATAACATTCAATCACATATATCAGTTCCTAAACACACCACAAATCCAGGGTTACGTGTGTGTGTGTGTGTGTGTGTGTGTGTGTAGATGTATCACATTGCGGGTTTACGTGTTAAAGCTATTAGCTTAAACTAATTAACGGCGTTTAAACCACAAAGATACAAACAGCCAGTGTCTTCAGCTCCTTATGGAAGAATAATGTATACATGTAATAACTACAAGAAAACTGCTAGAAATCACTTAGAATGTAAAGGTCATGAATGAATAATATATATCTCAATACTAAGTGACAATAACACGTGCAGCAAATAAAACAAGCGTAAATAATACACGTATACATCCAACACTGGCCCTCATTATCACATACAGTATATCACTTCCTATTCCTAAATACACCACAAATCTATGATTACATATGTGTGTAGATGATACGCTATGTGATTGATAATATGGGAGGCTATTCCATGTATATACTACCCTTTCTATATCACTGTTACTGCCCCCACTGGGAGGATATTCCATGTATCTACTACCCTTTCTATATCACTGTTACTGCTCCCACTGGGAGGCTATTCCATGTATCTACTACCCTTTCTATATCACTGTTACTGCCCCCACTGGGAGGCTATTCCATGTATCTACTACCCTTTCTATATCACTGTTACTGCTCCCACTGGGAGGCTATTCCATGTATCTACTACCCTTTCTATATCACTGTTACTGCCCCCACTGGGAGGCTATTCCATGTATCTACTACCCTTTCTATATCACTGTTACTGCCCCCACTGGGAGGATATTCCATGTATCTACTACCCTTTCTATATCACTGTTACTGCTCCCACTGGGAGGATATTCCATGTATCTACTACCCTTTCTATATCACTGTTACTGCTCCCACTGGGAGGCTATTCCATGTATCTACTACCCTTTCTATATCACTGTTACTGCCCCCACTGGGAGGCTATTCCATGTATCTACTACCCTTTCTATATCGCTGTTACTGCTCCCACTGGGAGGCTATTCCATGTATCTACTACCCTTTCTATATCACTGTTACTGCCCCCACTGGGAGGCTATTCCATGTATCTACTACCCTTTCTATATCACTGTTACTGCCCCCACTGGGAGGATATTCCAAGTATCTACTACCCTTTCTATATCACTGTTACTGCCCCCACTGGGAGGATATTCCAAGTATCTACTACCCTTTCTATATCACTGTTACTGCCCCCACTGGGAGGCTATTCCATGTATCTACTACCCTTTCTATATCACTGTTACTGCCCCCACTGGGACGATATTCCATGTATCTACTACCCTTTCTATATCACTGTTACTGCCCCCACTGGGAGGATATTCCATGTATCTACTACCCTTTCTATATCACTGTTACTGCCCCCACTGGGAGGCTATTCCATGTATCTACTACCCTTTCTATATCACTGTTACTGCTCCCACTGGGAGGATATTCCATGTATCTACTACCCTTTCTATATCACTGTTACTGCCCCCACTGGGAGGCTATTCCATGTATCTACTACCCTTTCTATATCACTGTTACTGCCCCCACTGGGAGGCTATTCCATGTATCTACTACCTTTCTATATCACTGTTACTGCCCCCACTGGGAGGCTATTCCATGTATCTACTACCCTTTCTATATCACTGTTACTGCCCCCACTGGGAGGATATTCCAAGTATCTACTACCCTTTCTATATCACTGTTACTGCCCCCACTGGGAGGCTATTCCATGTATCTACTACCCTTTCTATATCACTGTTACTGCCCCCACTGGGACGATATTCCATGTATCTACTACCCTTTCTATATCACTGTTACTGCCCCCACTGGGAGGATATTCCATGTATCTACTACCCTTTCTATATCACTGTTACTGCCCCCACTGGAGGCTATTCCATGTATCTACTACCCTTTCTATATCACTGTTACTGCCCCACTGGGAGGATATTCCAAGTATCTACTACCCTTTCTATATCACTGTTACTGCTCCCACTGGGAGGATATTCCAAGTATCTACTACCCTTTCTATATCACTGTTACTGCCCCACTGGAGGCTATTCCATGTATCTACTACCCTTTCTATATCACTGTTACTGCTCCCACTGGGAGGCTATTCCATGTATCTACTACCCTTTCTATATCACTGTTACTGCCCCCACTGGGAGGATATTCCAAGTATCTACTACCCTTTCTATATCACTGTTACTGCTCCCACTGGAGGATATTCCATGTATCTACTACCCTTTCTATATCACTGTTACTGCTCCACTGGGAGGATTCCATGTATCTACTACCCTTTCTATATCACTGTTACTGCCCCCACTGGGAGGATATTCCATGTATCTACTACCTTTCTATATCACTGTTACTGCTCCCACTGGAGGCTATTCCAAGTATCTACTACCCTTTCTATATCACTGTTACTGCCCCCACTGGGAGGATATTCCATGTATCTACTACCCTTTGGATGCTGTGTAGGTTTCGCTCCGGCCTCAGGCGTGGAGGGGGTTACTTGCAATGTCAGCCCCTCCCCCGTCACTCCGCTAACACCCTGAACGGACACAAGTAATTGATTTGTGGGAGATCCCGGATTAACCCAGGATTAATTCCTTTATCCGATTTGATCCGTGATTTAACGCCGCTGCCTGCGGGCGGGTTGGGGGGGGGGTTTCTGTGGGTGAGAAGGACGAGCGGTCAGTTCATTCGTGATTAATTAATTAAACCCGTCTTCCAGTGGCTCCACCGTGTTCCGTGGCGTTGTGTTCTGCTCCCGGACGAGGATTTGGGTCACCTGCCTGCGTGGATTGCAAGCTCCTCAGGTCACCTCGTCTGGGCTTTTCGCTCATTCTGGGGGATGCGCCGGTCTCATCGCTCGTTATGCTTTATGAGGAATTATTATTATTCAGTAATAAATTACATTTAAAGAGATTTTTGTTATTTGAGAAAAGTTCTAATTTAGAGCATGTGACCTGCAGACGCTTTATTCTGTCGTCCCCGGAGCAGCGGAATACGCTCACCGACCAGAGATCACTGCCACAATAAAAAGACAATCCCCCACATTCTAAAAAAACCATAATATTTTATCATCATTATCATTATTTTTTAAATTTCTTTTCTTTTAATTTAATTTGTAATCTTTTTACATATCAGGTTTTGGCTTTGACAACGCGGGGCGCTGAGCGTAGATTAATGCGAAAGAAAAATGAGAATAATAATAACCAATCACAGCTAGTAATAACAAATAATAATAAATAACAACATGCAAAAATAAATAATAACTAGCAATAAAAATAACCTAAATAATAATAATCATAATAAATAATAACCAATCACAACCAGTAATAATAATAAATCAATAATAACAACATGTAATAATAAATAATAACGAATTAAATAACAATAATAATAAGTAATAATAATATTAATATTAAATTATTATAATACATAATAACAACAATAACCAATCACAACCAGTAATAATAAATCCATAACACCATGCAATAATAACTAATAATAATAATAAAAAATAATAAAAACCTAAATAATAACAATATTAATAACCAATCACAACCGGTAATAATAAACATATAATAAGCAATAATAACAAAGAGCAAAATAATTAAAAAAATTTAGCGAAAGGCTGCAAATTTAAATATATGAAAAAAATAAAGGGGCGTGAATACTTTCTGTGTATTGATAATAATAAACAATATCTACAAAGAAAATAATAATAAATTATAATAACCAAAATAACTAATGAAAATAAATAATATAAATATAAATAATTTATATAATTTTAGCAAAAGGCGGAAAAATTAAAAAAAAAATAAAGTGTGTGAATGTGTTCTGAATACTCATATATATATATATATACACACACACACCTCCTCTTTACGTGACTCCTTCCATATCCCCATGATCCGCCTCGCCTGAATGTATCGGAGTGTCACTAGCAGTTACTCTGGCCACACCGACTGGGAAAATGGGGCCACATAGGGCACCTCTCTTCCATAATCTAATCACCCCATCCCCCACGCCCCCCCTGAGCCCCTGAGTGTCAGTGAGTCCTTATCATTAGGAGAAATAATCCAAAATAAAAAGATTTTAAATGCTCCGCGCGTTATTTCCCACCTCATTCCATAAAGCGGGCCCCGCTGCGCCTCTCCATGCGTTATTTCCCACCTCATTCATAGAGCGGGCCCCGCCGCGCCGCTCCGTGCGTTATTTCCCACCTCATTCCATAGAGCGGGCCCCGCCGCGCCGCTCCGCGCGTTATTTACCACCTCATTCCATAGAGCGGGCCGCGCCGCTCGTGCGTTATTTACCACCTCGTTCCATAGAGCGGGCCCCGCTGCACCGCTCCGTGCGTTATTTCCCACCTCATTCCATAGAGCGGGCCCCGCCGCGCCGCTCCGTGCGTTATTTCCCACCTCATTCCATAGAGCGGGCCCCGCCGCGCCGCTCCGTGCGTTATTTCCCACCTCATTCCATAGAGCGGGCCCCGCTGCTCCGCTCCGTGCGTTATTTACCACCTCATTCCATAGAGCGGGCCGCGCCGCTCCGTGCGTTATTTCCCACCTCATTCCATAGAGCGGGCCCCGCCGCGCCGCTCCGTGCGTTATTTCCCACCTCATTCCATAGAGCGGGCCCCGCTGCTCCGCTCCGTGCGTTATTTCCCACCTCATTCCATAGAGCGGGCCCCGCTGCGCCGCTCTGTGCGTTATTTCCCACCTCATTCCATAGAGCAGGCCCCGCTGCGCCGCTCCGTGCGTTATTTCCCACCTCATTCCATAGAGCAGGCCCCGCCGCGCCGCTCCGTGCGTTATTTCCCACCTCATTCCATAGAGCGGGCCCTGCCGCGCCGCTCCGTGCGTTATTTCCCACCTCATTCCATAGAGCGGGCCGCCGCTGCCGCTCCGTGCGTTATTTCCCACCTCATTCCATAGAGCGGGCCCCGCCGCGCCGCTCCGTGCATATTTCCCACCTCATTACATAGAGCGGGCCCCGCTGCGCCGCTCCGTGCGTTATTTCCCACCTCATTCCATAGAGCAGGCCCCGCTGCGCCGCTCCGTGCGTTATTTCCCACCTCATTCCATAGAGCAGGCCCCGCCGCGCCGCTCCGTGTGTTATTTCCCACCTCATTCCATAGAGCGGCCCCGCGCGCGCTCCGTGCATTATTTCCCACCTCATTCCATAGAGCGGGCCCCGCTGCGCCGCTCCGTGCGTTATTTCCCACCTCATTACATAGAGCGGGCCCCGCTGCGCCGCTCCGTGCGTTATTTCCCACCTCATTCCATAGAGTGGGCCGCGCCGCTCCGTGCGTTATTTCCCACCTCATACCATAGAGCGGGCCCCACTGCGCCGCTCCGTGCGTTATTTCCCATCTCATTCCATAGAGCGGGCCCGCCGCGCCGCTCCGTGCGTTATTTCCCACCTCATTCCATAGAGCGGGCCCGCCGCGCCGCTCCGCACGTTATTTACCACCTCGTTCCATAGAGCGGGCCCCGCTGCGCCGCTCCGCACGTTATTTCCCACCTCATTCCATAGAGCGGGCCCCGCTGCACCACTCCGCGCGTTATTTCCCACCTCATTCCATAGAGCGGGCCCCCCTGCGCCGCTCCGCGCGTTATTTACCACCTCATTCCATAGAGCGGGCCACGCCGCTCCGTGCGTTATTCCCACCTCATTCCATAGAGCGGGCCCCGCTGCACCGCTCCGTGCGTTATTTCCCACCTCATTCCATAGAGCGAGCCCCCTGCGCCGCTCCGCGCGTTATTTACCACCTCATTCCATAGAGCGGGCCACGCCGCTCCGTGCGTTATTTCCCACCTCATTCCATAGAGCGGGCCCCGCTGCACCGCTCCGTGCGTTATTTCCCACCTTATTCCATAGAGCGGGCCCCGCTGCGCCGCTCCGTGCGTTATTTCCCGCCTCATTCCATAGAGCGGGCCCTGCTGCGCCGCTCCTGCGTTATTTCCCGCCTCATTCCATAGAGCGGGCCCCGCTGCGCCGCTCCGTGCGTTATTTCCCACCTCATTCCATAGAGCGGGCCCCGCTGCGCCGCTCAGTGCGTTATTTCCCACCTCATTCCATAGAGCGGGCCCTGCTGCGCCGCTCCGCTGTTATTTCCCACCTCATTCCATAGAGCGGGCCCTGCCGCACCGCTCCGTGCGTTATTTCCCACCTCATTCCATAGAGCGGCCCCGCCGCGCCGCTCCGTGCGTTATTTCCCACCTCATTCCATAGAGCGGGCCCCGCTGCACCTCCGTGCGTTATTTTCCACCTCATTCCATAGAGCGGGCCCTGCCGCACCGCTCCGTGCGTTATTTCCCACCTCATTCCATAGAGCGGGCCCTGCCGCACCGCTCCGTGCGTTATTTCCCACCTCATTCCATAGAGCGGGCCCGCCGCGCCGCTCCGTGCGTTATTTCCCACCTCATTCCATAGAGCGGCCCCGCTGCTCCGCTCCGTGCGTTATTTCCCACCTCATTCCATAGAGGGCCCTGCCGCGCCGCTCCGTGCGTTATTTCCACCTTATTCCATAGAGCGGGCCCGGTGCGCTGCTCCGTGCATTATTGTCCACATCATTCCATAGAGCGGGCCCCGCTGCGCCGCTCCGTGCGTTATTTCCCACCTCATTACATAGAGCGGGCCCCGCTGCGCCGCTCCGTGCGTTATTTCCCACCTCATTCCATAGAGCGGGCCGCGCCGCTCCGTGCGTTATTTCCCACCTCATACCATAGAGCGGGCCCCACTGCGCCGCTCCGTGCGTTATTTCCCATCTCATTCCATAGAGCGGGCCCCGCCGCGCCGCTCCGTGTGTTATTTCCCACCTCATTCCATAGAGCGGGCCCGCCGCGCCGCTCCGCACGTTATTTACCACCTCGTTCCATAGAGCGGGCCGCGCTGCGCCGCTCCGCACGTTATTTCCCACCTCATTCCATAGAGCGGGCCCCGCTGCACCACTCCGCGCGTTATTTCCCACCTCATTCCATAGAGCGGGCCCCCTGCGCCGCTCCGCGCGTTATTTACCACCTCATTCCATAGAGCGGGCCACGCCGCTCCGTGCGTTATTTCCCACCTCATTCCATAGAGCGGGCCCCGCTGCACCGCTCCGTGCGTTATTTCCCACCTTATTCCATAGAGCGAGCCCCCTGCGCCGCTCCGCGCGTTATTTACCACCTCATTCCATAGAGCGGGCCACGCCGCTCCGTGCGTTATTTCCCACCTCATTCCATAGAGCGGGCCCCGCTGCACCGCTCCGTGCGTTATTTCCCACCTTATTCCATAGAGCGGGCCCCGCTGCGCCGCTCCGTGCGTTATTTCCCGCCTCATTCCATAGAGCGGGCCCTGCTGCGCCGCTCCCTGCGTTATTTCCCGCCTCATTCCATAGAGCGGGCCCCGCTGCGCCGCTCCGTGCGTTATTTCCCACCTCATTCCATAGAGCGGGCCCCGCTGCGCCGCTCAGTGCGTTATTTCCCACCTCATTCCATAGAGCGGGCCCCGCCGCACCGCTCCGTGCGTTATTTACCACCTCATTCCATAGAGCGGGCCCCGCCGCACCGCTCCGTGCGTTATTTCCCACCTCATTCCATAGAGCGGGCCCCGCCGCGCCGCTCCGTGCGTTATTTCCCACCTCGTTCCATAGAGCGGGCCCCGCCGTGCCACTCTGCGCGTTATTTCCCACCTTGTTCCATAAAGCGGGCCCCGCTGCACCGCTCCGCGCGTTATTTCCCACCTCATTCCATAGAGCGGGCCCCGCCACGCCGCTCCGTGCGTTATTTCCCACCTCATTCCATAGAGCGGGCCCTGCCACGCCGCTCCGTGCGTTATTTCCCACCTCATTCCATAGAGCGGGCCCCGCTGCGCCGCTCCGTGCGTTATTTCCCACCTCATTCCATAGAGCGGGCCCCGCCACGCCGCTCCGTGCGTTATTTCCCACCTCATTCCATAGAGCGGGCCCCGCCACGCCGCTCCGTGCGTTATTTCCCACCTCGTTCCATAGAGCGGGCCCCGCTGCGCCGCTCCGTGCGTTATTTCCCACCTCATTCCATAGAGCGGGCCCCGCTGCGCCGCAGCCTGTGCATAGGGACTGAACATGGTCC
The DNA here is from genome assembly GCA_009667805.1 of Leptobrachium leishanense. NCBI lineage: Eukaryota > Metazoa > Chordata > Amphibia > Anura > Megophryidae > Leptobrachium > Leptobrachium leishanense. The sequence goes on from CM019069.1 coordinate 160,357,139, forward strand.
ATGTAATGAGTGTGGGGTCTGCGGCGCCACCTGCTGGTCCCCACTAACATTGCACCATGTCAGCTTCTCTTTACTCATATTTTTTCAGCACCAAAACCCTAACGCTCAATACTAAGCAGCTGTTACCCCTAAACCTGCACCACGGGCAGCACGCCCATAGCGCTTATTGTTATAAAGGGTTAATAGACACGGACTGAAGGTGATCATCCCTGCTGCAACTACGGTGACCTTCAGTGACCCAGCAAAGAAAAAACCAACACCGGCAGCGGAACCTGCGTGATGTCACCATTACTGATGCCCACCCATCCCTCTCCTCACCTGCCCCCACATCACAACGGAGACCAATTCCATGGCCCCCCATTCCAGAACCACTGCGCTAGTCATCCTGATGACCAAAACTCCTCTTGTCTTCCTCCACCCCAGTCCCTCTCGATGGTAAGCTCCTATGAGCCGGGCCCGCTACACCTCTTGTCTCCAGCTTATGTTTGTTTATTTATGTCTTGTTCCCTTTCGTTATTGTAAAGCGCTGCGGAAACTGCTGGCGCCATGTAAATGATGATGAAAATAACGTCATATTTCTCAGCATTATTATTGATACATCATTTATTAATAATGGCGCATAATTTATTAATGACACATAAATTATGCACTATTAAATGAATAAATTATGCGCCATTATTAATATATTATGTGTCATTAATAAATTATGTCAATATTAAATGAATAAATTATTAATTTAATATTGACGTAATTTATTAATGACACATAGTTTATTAATTTAATATTGAGACATAATTTGTTGATGCATAATTTAATATTGACACATAATAAATAAATTATTCATCATTATTAAATGAATATATTATGTCAATATTAAATGAATTATGCATCATTATTAAATTAATACAATATTGACACATAATTTGTTCATTTAATAATGATGCAAAATTCATTTAATATTGACGCATAATTTATTAATGACGCATAATTTATTAATGACGCATAATGAGCCGCAACATCTTTAAATAAAGATCACTATTCACTCCTTTTATTGCAAATCATGCAGAAACGTCCACATTTTCACACCATTTTATCCAGATCCTGATTAGAACAATTCCATTGAATTACTTTGCTGACTCCAGGAATGGAGGCCGGGAACGGAGGCCGGGAACGGAGGCTGGGAACGGAGGCTGGGGGGACTTTTGAAAAAAATCGAGGACAGACGAAACAGAAACGCCCAAATGTGACTTTTATAAAAGCTGAAAGAAAACACTCCAAGGTTTACCACCATGTGGCCGGTGACGTTACTGGATGGAAGGGTCATGAGGGGCTGAAGGAGCTGGGGGTACACAGGGTGTGGGGGTCTCTGTATCACAAGAATGACCAGAGAAATATGCTAATATATATAAAAACCTGTATATATGTAAGAATCCTTGTTTTTGGGAACAGAGTGAGCGGAGAAGATCCTAATCTGACCTGACAGGACTGTGTGTGTCTGTTCTGCCGGGACGCGGCACCTCATATCCAGTAAACAGGAGGCTATCTGGGACACTCAGACCACACTCACCCTCACTGTGCCCGCTGATAAGGGTCTCATGTGACCTTCTCACACTCAATATCAACACATGCAGCCAACCTAAACCCACACAGCAAAACAAACTGAGGACGAAAAGGAGCGAAGAACACAGACACAAATGTCTCGGCCACTATTCATCTTGCTAGGCCTTCTCCTGGCCTTCAGCCTCTCACGTAAGTCTATCTCACATATGACCTTCACCTGCTGTAGACCTGCCATTACCATAGGGTTCTTCCAGTGGAGGCGCAGCCAGATGATGGGGAGAGGGACACAGGACACGTAGGAGCCCCTGATGCAGAGTGACAGGAATGTAATTGTAGACAAACATTGACGTTGGACTTTGTGCGCTGCGTCCATAAGACATCATCCCTGGTCAGAGCTAGTGGTGGGAATGTTTGATAAGAAATCCAGCAGGGTCTCCTCTCCATGGTCCATAGTTGGAACCATCACATGTCAGCAGATCTATTACTTTCTGGCCACATTCAGGATAGTGTAAGCTCTGCGGGTCCATGGCTTCGAGATGGTTCTTGTTGTGTTGACGTACATACATTCATTCTTTTATCCAGAGGCCAAACTCGAGGTCCTCAAAGATCCAACTAAGGTGCCCGCCAAGCCTGGAGACAAGGTGGAGCTGAAATGCATCCTGAAGCTGGAGAAAGAGGCACTGGTCCTGAAGGATCTGACCATCCAGTGGTTCTACCGTGGGAAGCAGGTGGCAGAATTCGACAGGAAGATCACCATTGACAAGCCAGGCCTGTCCCTGTCTGAAGAAGCCCTGAAGAAGGGTGACGGCACACTGACCATCGCGTCGGCCAAGGAGGAGGATTCCGGGAGCTATCGATGCTACCTTAGCTATAAGGAGTTGAGTGTGGTTGCCTACGTCCTGACTGTGGAAGGTAAGGGGGATCTTCACACTGCCGGACATAACAATTAGAGGGACCTAACAGGATGGAGACACTGGGGAGTCCATTATTTCCAATCAGGGTGAGGGGCGTCAATGATATTTACCAGGGATGAGTAACCTCAGCGTAGATGTTTTGGAAGTGAATGTCCCATGATGCTTGGCCAACCTTTGTCAAGGTCAGCCGCTTCCGGTGCATGCTATTAGAACATACAGACACAGCTGTTTTGTGTAAGTTTTGTATTTGTGTGTGTGTGTGTTGTGTGTGTGTGTGTGTATTCACACTGTGCAGGATTCGGTCACTGGTCATGTTTGTCCTCTTTATTTTCATTTCTATTGAGGAGAAACATTTCCTAAACCCAATTGTGACTTGTAGGTCAGATTCCTCAGAACCCCCTCCACGTCTGTAATAGGGGTTCAGAGGGATGAGGCTCGGACATGTTATGGTGCTGAGATGCCGCTGCCAGACGTGGACCAGTACCATAGAAGATGAAATTAGATAATTCGGTCCAGGCTCAACCTCCATATTATTGCTGAGTTATCTCTGTGTAGCACTCGGCTTGCGGTGGGAGCTCCACGCCCGGGTGATGCAGGATCGCTGGGTGGCCTGAGGCTTCCCAGCGAGAGAGACGTCTCACTTTGTACTTACTGGATTTGTGCCACTTCAGCAACGGGGATAAGGAGGAGATAGGTGATGACTACATCGGGACCGGACATGGTGGGATGGCTGATAAAATGCACGGGGTAAGGAGGGTCTCAGAAAGGGGGCTCTTTGTGAAACAACCTTGAAATGTCACATAGGTGTTACAGAACGGAGCTAAAACATAAAGGTGTAAATGGGAACAATCTGGGGCTGTTTGGTGGAATGTGGAGGTACTGTTGTAGACGGATATGGTGCAGGGTCCATTATGACTCCCTGGACGAGCATTATATACCCCCCAGGCCACATGGACTCTACTGACCCGGTGTCAGTTGACATGTGAAGAATTTCCTGGTGCCACATACTGTATAGAGGTGGAGAAGCTTCTATCACACGGCCATTTTGGATTCCGTGGATTGGGATCTCAGCATTGGCCAATCAGATGTGGCGATCTGCAGATATCCTAGCCGGGTGGTGTAGATCTGCCTCAGGTGACGTGAAACCAGTACAGGGGCCATTTAGGGCCAATAAACCCATTATCCATATAAAACAGAGTATTGAGAGCAGCTGTTGTCAATCCAGGAGCCGGCACGTGCCAGTGTGAAACGCGTCGGCTCCGTGCGAGGGTGTAGAGACAAGGATCAGTGGATGCTTCGCCCCAGGCCTGGCTTGTTTATATCTGTGATCTGTTTCTTGTTGGTGAATTTAACCCTTGTAACGTCACTCGTGTCTCCCCCAGATCCCTCCAAACCCAAGGAAGAGGAGACCTTTGACTTCTCTGACACCTTCTTGACCCGAAAGGTCAATAAGGTCATCGAATGGTGTGAGAAGTTCGACACAAAGATGGCCGAGATGCTGAGCGAGACGAAGAAATGTCAACCAGAAGGGAAAGCCAGCCCCAAGTAGACCGGACACCCTGCTTACCGGTCACCCTGCCTACCGGACACCCTGCTCACCGGACACCCTGCTTACTGGACACCCTGCCTACCGGACACCCTGCTTACCGGACAACCTGCTCACCGGACACCCTGCTTACTGGTCACTTTGCCTACCGGTCAACCTGCATACTGGACACCCTGATTACCAGACACCCTGCTTACCGGTCCTGCTCCTGGGCCCTGCGTTAACCCTTCGTGGCTATTACGTTCCTGCTGTCAATTTCCTAAACGCATTTATGTGTCTGCCTTATGAAGACAGGATTCATGATATGATGGAAAAATCCTTGACCTAAAGCAACAAGTTATCTTAAATTCTGCGATTTGGTCCTAAATTCCTGTCATTTTGTAACCCACCGCAGCGTGCTGTTTAGTGAGTACACCCCTAACTCTGTCAATGTAAGATTCCCGATGAATCCCACGATTTATACAGGAGTTAAAGATTCGATAATACGTCACTTTTATCATTTTATTTTAATAAGAAAAATAAAAGATAAAACAATCTTTCAAATACAAACAAAATATAGAATCTCTCTGTGACTCCTCCCCCCCTGTTACCAGGATGAGGTGGACGCCCGGACACATGTATAAGGAAATTACTTCCCACGGGGTTTTATTTGGACATAGGGAAAAAAATCTAATCATGGTATTCCGAGCTCAAGGTAACCGGCCAATCACATTTCCCATTTCTGAATATCCAGCCAATCAGATTGTGCATCCCCCGCCTGTTGGGTCAGCACCTCGCCTGTTGGGTCAGCACCCCGCCTGTTGGGTCAGCACCCCGCCTGTTGGGTCAGCATCCGCTCTGTTGGGTCAGCACCTCGCCTGTTGGGTCAGCACCTCGCCTGTTGGGTCAGCATCCGCTCTGTTGGGTCAGCACCTCGCCTGTTGGGTCAGCACCTCGCCTGTTGGTCAGCATCCGCTCTGTTGGGTCAGCACCTCGCCTGTTGGGTCAGCACCTCGCCTGTTGGGTCAGCACCCCACCACTTGGGTCAGCACCCCGCCACTTGGGTCAGCACCCCGCCTGTTGGGTCAGCACCCGCCTGTTGGGTCAGCACCCCGCCACTTGGGTCAGCACCCCACCTGTTGGGTCAGCACCCCGCCAGTTGGGTCAGCACCCCCCCTGTTGGGTCAGCACCCCGCCTGTTGGGTCAGCACCCCGCCTATTGGGTCAGCACCCCGCGCTCCGGATAGAATGACCTGCTGAATGTTTACCTTCTTCCTGCAATAAAATCCACATTTACTCCCTGAAACGACTCGTGATATTTTTATAATAAAATCATTTGTTCACCCATTGCCTGGCGAGGAGAGCGGGTAGAGCGCAGCGTGCAACGAGGAGGGCGAAATGAGGGGGGTGAGGCTATATGGGGTGAAATGATGAGACTAAAATGGGCGTTATATGGGGTGATGTGAGGCTATAAGGGGTGTTATATAAGGGGTGTTATATGGGGTGATATGAAGCTATAAGGGGTGTTATATGGGGTGATGTGAGGCTATAAGGGGTGTTATATAAGGGTGTTATATGGGGTGATATGAAGCTATAAATGGTGTTATATGGGGCAATGTGAGGCTATAAGGGGTGTTATATAAGGGGTGTTATATGGGGTGATGTGAGGCTATAAGGGGTGTTATATAAGGGGTGTTATATGAAGTTATAAAGGGTGTTATATAAGGGTGTTATATCTGGTGATATGAAGCTACAAGGGGTGTTATATGGGGTGATGCGAGGCTATAAGGGGTGATATATAAGGGGTGTTATATAAGGGGATCTATAAGGGGTGTAATATGGGGTGATATGAGGCTATAAGTAGTGCTATATGGGGTGATATGGGGCTATAAGGGGTGTTATATGGGGTGATATATAATGGTATTATATAAGGGGTGTTATATGGGGTGATGTGAGGCTATAAGGGGTGTTACATGTGGTGATGTGATGCAATAAGGGGTGTTATATGGGGTGATGCAAGGCTATAAGGGGTGTTATATAAGGGTGTTATATAAGGTGTGTTGTATGGGGTGATGTGAGGCTATAAGGGGTGTTATATGGGATGATATGATGCTATAAAGGGTGTTATATAAGGGGTGTTATATGGGGTGATGTGAGGCTATAAGGGGTGTTATATGGGGTGATGTGATGTTATAAGGGGTGTTATATGGGGTGATGCGAGGATATAAGGGGTGCTATATGGGGTGCTATGAGGCTACAAGGGGTGTTATGTAAGAGGTGTTATATGGGGTGATGCAATGCTATAAGGGATGCTAAATGGGGTGATATGAGGCTATAAGGGGTGTTATATGGGGTGATGCGAGGCTATAAGGGGTGTTATATCTGGTGACATGAAGCTCTAAGGGGTGTTATATAAGGGGTGTTATATGGGGCGATGTGAGGCTATAAGGGGTGTTATATAAGGGGTGTTATATGGGGTGATGTGAAGCTATAAGGGGTGTTATATAAGGGGTGATATATAAGGGGTGTTATATGAGGGGTGTTATATAAGGGGTGTTATATGGGATGATGCGAGGCTATAAGGGGTGTTCTATAAGGGGTGTTATATGGGATGATGCAAGGCTATAAGGGGTGTTATATAAGGGGTGTTATATAAGGGGTGATATATAAGGGGTGTTATATGGGATGATGCGAGGCTATAAGGGGTGTTATATAAGGGGTGTTATATAAGGGGTGATATATAAGGGGTGTTATATGGGATGATGCGAGGCTATAAGGGGTGTTATATAAGGGGTGTTATATGGGAGGATGCAAGGCTATAAGGGGTGTTATATAAGGGGTGTTATATGGGGCGATGTGAGGCTACAAGGGGTGTTATATAAGGGGTGTTATATGGGGTGATGTGAAGCTTTAAGGGGTGATATATAAGGGGTGTTATATGAGGGGTGTTATATAAGGGGTGTTATATGGGAGGATGCGAGGCTACAAGGGGTGTTATATAAGGGGTGTTATATGGGAGGATGCGAGGCTATGAGGGGTGTTATATAAGGGGTGATATATAAGGGGTGATATATAAGGGGTGTTATATGGGATGATGCGAGGCTATAAGGGGTGTTATATAAGGGGTGTTATATAAGGGGTGATATATAAGGGGTGTTATATGGGATGATGCGAGGCTATAAGGGGTGTTATATAAGGGGTGTTATACGATGGGTGTTATATAAGGGGTGTTTTATATAAGGGGTGTTATACGATGGGTGTTATATAAGGGGTGTTATATGGGAGGATGCGAGGCTATAAGGGGTGTTATATGATGGGTGTTATATAAGGGGTGTTATATGATGGGTGTTATATAAGGGGTGCTATATGGGGTGATATGAGGCTATAAGGAGTGTTATATGGGGTGATATGGAAGGTCACACAGGGTCACGGGATGGGCTTCTGGGGTGATAGGGGTGTTATATGAGGCGTTTTATCTCCAGCCAATCCCAGCTCAGGGTATATTTGGGGCAGGTGGCGTGTTCTTTCAGATCCCAGTGACTTTCTCTGCCAGTGTCGCTGTGTATGGTGGAGCGCAGGCTGCGTGACATCGGGGACCTGCCCCACCCCGGCTTATCTGGAGTAACAAGCCTTAGCGAAGCGCGTGATACACAGCAAAGGAGGAGGCACTCACTCAGCACTCCATGTGACATGGCCCTGGGACGCTCAACACTGACACCTCTACTATGGTATCTCTGTAAGTATACACTCACACTCACTCTGTTAATATACACTCCCACTCACTCCCACGTGAACTCTGTTAGTCTGTTAGTATACACTCACACTCACTCCCACGTGCACTCTGTTAATATACACTCACACTCACTCCCACGTGCACTCTGTTAGTTTACACTCACTCACTCCCAAGTGCACTCTGTTAGTATACACTCACACTCACTCCCATGTGCACTCTGTTAGTTTACACTCACACTCACTCCCATGTGAACTCTGTTAATATTCACTCACACTCACTCCCACGTGAACTCTGTTAGTCTGTTAGTATACACTCACACTCACTCCCACGTGCACTCTGTTAGTATACACTCACACTCACTCCCACGTGCACTCTGTTAATATATACTCACACTCACTCCCATGTGAACTCTGTTAGTTAACACTCCCACTCACTCCCACATGCACTCTGTTAATATATACTCCCACTCACTCCCACATGCACTCCGTTAATATACACTCACACTCACTCCCACGTGTACTCTGTTAGTTTACACTCACACCCACGTAGACTCTGTTAGTTTACACTCACTCCCATGTGCACTCTGTCAGTTTACACTCACACTCACTCCCATGTGCACTCTGTTAATATACACTCACACTCGCTCCCATGTGCACTCTGTTAGTTTACACTCACACTCACTCCCATGTGCACCCTGTTAATATATACTCACACTCACTCCCACGTGCACTCCGTTAATATACACTCACACTCACTCCCATGTAGACTCTGTTAGTTTACACTCACACTCACTCCCATGTGCACTCTGTTAATATACACTCACACTCACTCCCATGTGCACTCTGTTAGTTTACACTCACTCCCATGTGCACTCTGTTAGTTTACACTCACACTCACTCCCATGTGCACTCTGTTAGTTTACACTCACACTCACTCCCATGTGCACTCTGTTAGTTTACACTCACACTCACTCCCATGTGCACCCTGTTAATATATACTCACACTCACTCCCACGTGCACTCCGTTAATATACACTCACACTCACTCCCGTGTAGACTCTGTTAGTTTACACTCACACTCACTCCCATGTGCACTCTGTTAGTTTACACTCACACTCACTCCCATGTGCACTCTGTTAGTATACACTCACACTCACTCCCACGTGCACTCTGTTAGTATACACTCACACTCACTCCCACGTGCACTCTGTTAGTATACACTCACACTCACTCCCACGTGCACTCTGTTAGTTTACACTTCCACTCACTCCCACGTGCACTCTGTTAGTTTACACATCCACTCACTCCCACGTGCACTCTGTTAGTTTACACATCCACTCATTCCCACGTGCACTCTGTGCATTGTGTTGCTTATCATTTTCAGGACACTCCTGCTGCGCTCATTGTTGTGGAGGATGCAGAATGTGTTTGTTTATCAGCTTTGAGGTTACAGTAAAGTCTGCAGGTTCCTGGACGCTTTGATCGACGCGATTCCCTCTGACAAAACCTCCGGAAAAGCCCTTTTTAAACCTGTTCCATGGACCGTAGTCAGACAGGGTCACAGTGTCTGAAATATGATCAAGCGTCTGCGCAGTCAGAAAAGTCTCACCAACATCCCTGCGATCTCTGCATTAATGAGGTCCTCGGGAACATGGCCAAAAAGTCTCAAGACTGGAGGCAATGCAGGTCCCAGGACCTGGGACTGGTATGTGTATTGCTTGACTTTCCAACCCATACGACACATAAACAAGGAGACATCCCAACCCATACGACCCATAAACAAGGAGACATCCCAACCCATACGACCCATAAACAAAGAGATACCCCAACCCATATGACCCATAAACAAAGACACACCCAAACCCATAAACAAGAAGACATCCCAACCCAAACAACCATAAACAAAGAGACATCCCAATGCATACCACCCATAAACAAAGAGACACCCCAACCCATATACCCATATAAAAAGAGACACCCAAACCCATAAACAAGAAGACATCCCAACCCAAACAACCATAAACAAAGAGACACCCCAACCCATACAACCCATAAACAAAGAGACATCACAACCCATACCATCCATAAACAAAGAGACATCCCAAAAATACCTCCCATAAAGAAAGAAACCCCAACCCATACCACCCATGAACAAAGAGACATCCCAACCTATATCACCTGTAAACAAAGACACCTCAACTCATACCACCCATAAACAAAGAGACATCCCAACTGATTCCACCCATAAACAAAGACATTGCAACCTATACCACCCATAAGCAAAGAGACATCCTAACCCATATCACCTGTAAACAAAGAGACATCCCAACCCATACCACCCATAAACAAAGACACCTCTACCCATACCACCCATTAACAAAGAGACATCCCAACCCATACCACCCATAAACAAAGACATCTCAACCCATACCACCCATAAACAAAGACATCCCAACCTATACCACCGATAAACAAAGACATCTAAACCCATACCACCCATAAACAAAGACATCTCAACCCATACCACCCATAAACAAAGACATCTCAACCCATACCACCCATAAATAAAGAGACACCCAAACTCATACAACCCATAAACAAAGACATCTCAACCTATACCACCCATTAACAAAGAGACATCCCAACCCATATCACCTGTAAACAAAGACACCTCAACCCATACCCCCATAAACAAAGAGACACCAAAACCCATACCCCCATAAACAAAGAGGCACTCCAACCCATACCACCCATGTCTTCATGCTTCACGCAGTGAGGTCCTGGCCATCCTTCATGCTTCTCACTTCACAAAGTTAAGTCCTGACCACGCTTAATTCTTCCTTCTTTACGCAAGCCACGCTTCTTGCTTCATGCAGCGAGGTCCTGGCCACACTTCATTCTTCCTGCTTGTTGCAATGAGGTCCTGGCCCTGCTTCATGCTTCTCGCTTCACACAGTGATGTCCTGACCATGCTTATTTCTTACCGCTTCACGCAATGAGGTCTTGGCCACGCGTCTCGTAGTGAGGTCCAGGCCACGTTTCATGCTTCTCGTTTCAAGCAGTGAGATCCTGGCCACGCTTTATGCTTCGCGCTTTATGCAGTGAGGTCCTGGCCACGCTTCATGCTTCTCGCTTCATGCAGTGAGGTCCTGGCCACGCTTCATGCTTCTCGCTTCATGCAGTGAGATCCTGGCCACGCTTCATGCTTCTTGTTTCAAGCAGTGAGATCCTGGCCACGCTTCATGCTTCTCGCTTCATGCAGTGAGGTCCTGGCCACGCTTCATGCTTCTCATTTCAAGCAATGAGATCCTGGCCACGTTTCATGCTTCTCGTTTCATGCAGTGAGATCCTGGCCATGTTTGATGCTTCTCGCTTCATGCAGTGAGATCCTGGCCACGCTTTATGCTTCTGGTTTCATGCAGTAAGATCCTGGCCACGCTTCATGATCTCGCTTCATGCAGTGAGGTCCTGACCACGCTTCATGCTTCTCGCTTCATGCTGTGAGATCCTGGCCACGCTTCATGTTTCTCGCTTCATGCAGTGAGGTCCTGGCCACGCTTCATGCTTCTCATTTCAAGCAATGAGATCCTGGCCACGTTTCATGCTTCTCGTTTCATGCAGTGAGATCCTGGCTACGTTTCATGCTTCTCGTTTCATGCAGTGAGATCCTGGCCACGCTTCATGCTTCTCGCTTCATGCAGTGAGGTCCTGGCCACGCTTCATGCTTCTCGTTTCAAGCAATGAGATCCTGGCCACGTTTCATGCTTCTCGTTTCATGCAGTGAGATCCTGGCCACGTTTCATGCTTCTCGCTTCATGCAGTGAGGTCCTGGCCACGCTTTATGCTTCTCGCTTCATGCAGTGAGATCTTGGCCAGACTTTATGCTTCTCGTTTCAAGCAGTGAGATCCTGGCCACGCTTCATGCTTCTCGCTTCATGCAGTGAGATCTTGGCCACGCTTTATGCTTCTCGTTTCATGCAGTGAGATCCTGGCCATGCTTTATGCTTCTCGTTTCAAGCAGTGAGATCTGACCATGCTTTATGCTTCTCGCTTCATGCAGTGAGATACTGGCCACGCTTTATGCTTCTCGTTTCAAGCAGTGAGATCCTGGCCACGCTTTATGCTTCTCGTTTCATACAGTGAGGTCCTGGCCATGCTTTATGCTTCTCGTTTCATGCAGTGAGATCCTGGCCACGCTTTAAGCTTCTCGTTTCAAGCAGTGAGATCCTGGCCACGCTTCATGCTTCTCACTTCATGCAGTGAGGTCCTGGCCACGCTTCATGCTTCTCGCTTCATGCAGTGAGGTCCTGGCCACGCTTCATGCTTCTCGTTTCAAGCAATGAGATCCTGGCCACGTTTCATGCTTCTCGTTTCATGCAGTGAGATCCTGGCCACGCTTTATGCTTCTCGTTTCAAGCAGTGAGATCCTGGCCACGCTTTATGCTTCTCGCTTCATGCAGTGAGATCCTGGCCACGCTTCATGCTTCTCGCTTCATGCAGTGAGATCTTGGCCACGCTTTATGCTTCTCGCTTCATGCAGTGAGATACTGGCCACGCTTTATGCTTCTCGTTTCAAGCAGTGAGATCCTGGCCACGCTTTATGCTTCTCGTTTCATACAGTGAGGTCCTGGCCACGCTTTATGCTTCTCGTTTCATGCAGTGAGATCCTGGCCACGCTTTAAGCTTCTCGTTTCAAGCAGTGAGATCCTGGCCACGCTTCATGCTTCTCACTTCATGCAGTGAGGTCCTGGCCACGCTTCATGCTTCTCGCTTCATGCAGTGAGGTCCTGGCCACGCTTCATGCTTCTCGTTTCAAGCAATGAGATCCTGGCCACGTTTCATGCTTCTCGTTTCAAGCAGTGAGATACTGGCCACGCTTTATGCTTCTCGCTTCATGCAGTGAGATCCTGACCACGCTTCATGCTTCTCGTTTCATGCAGTGAGATCCTGGCCACGCTTTATGCTTCTCGTTTCAAGCAATGAGATCCTGACCACGCTTTATGCTTCTCGTTTCAAGCAGTGAGATCCTGGCCACGCTTCATGCTTCTCGTTTCAAGCAGTGAGATCCTGGCCACGCTTTATGCTTCTCGCTTCATGCATTGAGATCTGGGCTACGCGTCATGCTTCACACAGAGATGTCCTGGCTATGCTTCATTCTTCCTGCTTCATGCAGTGAGATCCTGGCCACGCTTTAAGCTTCGTGCAGTGAAGTCCTGGCCACCCTATGACAATGAAGGGATGTTCCATGTGGTCACTGTCTGTCGGCTAATCCCCACACAGGTCTCTGCTGTTTCGTCCCCCCGAGCCCCTCAAGACCAGTCTGGGTTTTCCATAAGGTTGTCCTGGAGTGCCCGTTTATGGAGAAGGGCCGGGAGGTGGACCTCGATAAAGTCACAGTTCTCTGGGACCACGACGGCCGAACCATGGCTGAGTACAAAGCGGGCGGCAGCATTGTGACGTTTGATTCGCGGGTCAACATGTCGATGGAGGAATTAAAACTGGGAAAAGCGTCACTAAATCTCTCCAACCTCAGCCGGACAGACAGCGGCAGATACACCTGCACCGTCCAATATGGCAGCCAGAAGGTGCCCTTCCAGTACAACGTGGAGGTGACAGGTGATAGATGGTTCTACCAAATGATCTAATACTGAGAACCCCCTAATATCGAGACCCCTCTAATACCAAGACACCCCATATAACAAGACCCCTTAATACCAAGACCCCCTAAATACCAAGACCCCTCTAATACCAAGACCCCTCTAATACCAAGACACAACCTATATAACAAAACCCCTCTAATACCAAGACCCTTCTAACACCAAGACCCCCCAAATACCAAGACCCACTAATAACAAGACACCCCATATAACAAGACCCCTCTAATACAAGACCCCTCTAATACCAAGACCCTTCTAATACCAAGACACCCCATATAACAAGACCCCTTAATACCAAGACACCCTAAATACCAAGACCCACTAATACCAAGACCCCCTAAATACCAAGACCCCTCAAATACCAAGAACCCTAATATCAAGACCCCTCTAATACCAAGACCTCTCTAATACCAAGACACAACCTATATAACAAAACCCCTCTAGCACCAAGACCCCCCAAATACCAAGACCCCTCTAATACCAAGACACCTCAAATACCAAGACCCCTAATATCAAGAACCCTCTAATACCAAGACCCCTAATACCAAGACACCCCAAATACCTAGACCCCCTAATACCAAGACACCCCAAATACCAAGACCCCCTAATATCAAGACCCCTCTAATACCAAGACCCACTAATACCAAGACTCCCTAATACCAAGACCCCCTAATATCAAGACCCCTCCAATACCAAGACCCACTAATACCAAGACCCTGTAATACAAGACCCCTCTAATACCAAGACCCCTAATATCAAGACCCCTCCAATACCAAGACCCACTAATACCAAGACCCTGTAATACAAGACCCCTCTAATACCAAGACCCCTAATATCAAGACCCCTCTAATACCAAGACCCCTAATACCAAGACACCCCAAATACCAAGACTCCCTAATACCAAGACCCCCTACTATCAAGACCCCTCTAATACCAAGACCCACTAATACCAAGACCCCCTAAATACCAAGACCCCCCAGATACCAAGACACCCCAAATACCAAGACCCCTCTAACACCAAGACCCCCCAAATACCAAGACCCCTAATATCAAGACCCCTCTAATACCAAGACCCCTAATATCAAGACCCTCTAATACCAAGACCCCTAATACCAAGACACCCCAAATACCAAGACCCTCTAATACCAAGACCCCTAATACCAAGACACCCCAAATACCAAGACCCCCTAATGCCGAGTCTGTTATTATATGGTTTGTGTTTATATATATACACATTACGTTGCAGAGCAGACATGTCAGGGTTTATACATGTGAGAATTAGAAAGGGGGGGTCTGTGCCCCACTTTCTGCAGACCCCCTTATATCTGAGCTCTGTGTAGGGTGAGTCCGTGTATGCGCTTACTGACAGCCCCCTCTCTGCATTTCCTCTCAGAGCGTCAGATCCAGATCCAGCACCTCAGCTCGGGAAGCAGCAAGCATTACGGTAAGAGGTCACTGAGAGTGACTGAAAAGCAAAGAGCGCCCCCTGCTGTATGGACATCATGTCCCCCCCTCACTGTATGGACAGCATGTCCCCTCACTGTATGGACAGCATGTCCCCTCGCTGTATGGACAGCATGTCCCCTCGCTGTATGGACAGCATGTCCCCCCCTCACTGTATGGACAGCATGTCCCCTCACTGTATGGACAGCATGTCCCCCCCCGCTGTATGGACATCATGTCCCCCCTCACTGTATGGACAGCATGTCCCCCTCACTGTATGGACATCATGTCCCCCCCTCACTGTATGGACAGCATGTCCCCCCTCACTGTATGGACATCATGTCCCCCCCTCACTGTATGGACAGCATGTCGCCCCTTACTGTTCGGACATCACGTCTCCCCCCACTGTATGGGTGCATGTCCCCCCCCCCGCTGTATGGGTGCATGTCCCCCCCCCGCTGTATGGGAGCATGTCCCCCCCCCGCTGTATGGGAGCATGTCTCCCCCCCCCCCGCTGTTTGGGAGCATGTCTCCCCCCGCTGTATGGGCGCATGTCTCCCCCCAACTGTAGAAACATAGAAACATAGAAAAATGTCGGCAGATAAGAACCTTTTGGCCCATCTAGTCGCCCAATTACATGGATACTTTACCTGGATTTATCTTTTCTTTAGGATAGCCTTATGCCTATCCCATGCTTGCTTAAATTCAATTACTGTTTTGGCCTCTACCACTTCTACTGGAAGACTGTTCCATGTATCCACCACCCTCTCAGTAAAATAATGCTTCCTGATGTTACTTTTAAACCTTTGCCCCTCTAATCTAAGACTATGTCCTCTTGTTTTGCTACTTTGTTTCCTTTTAAATATACTCCCTTCCTCTACCTTGTGGATTCCCTTTACGTATTTAAATGTTTCTATCATATCTCCTCTGTCTCGTCTTTTTTCCAAGCTGTACATGTTAAGATCATTAACCCTTTCCTGGTAACTTTTCTCCTTCAAGCCGTACACCATTTTAGTAGCCCTTCTCTGAACTCTCTCTAAGATGTCTATATCCTTCTGGAGATACGGTCTCCAGTACTGCACACAGTACTCCAAGTGAGGTCTCACCAGTGCTCTGTACAGTGGCATGAGCACTTCCCTTTTCCTACTGCTAATACCTCTCCCTACACAACCAAGCATTCTGCCAGCATTTCCTGCTGCTCTATTACATTGACTACTTACCCTTAGATCCTCTGAAATAATGACCCCTAAATCCCAACCCTCAGATGTTGAGGTTAGGACTGTATGGGAGCATGTATCCCCCCCCCCCCGCTGTATGGGAGCATGTCTCCCCCCCCAGGCTGTATGGGAGCATGTCTCCCCCCTGTATGGGAACATGTCTCCCCCCAACTGTATGGGAGCATGTCTCCCCCCTGCTGAATGGGCAGCATGTCTCCCCCCCAGTGTATGGGCAGCATGTCTCCCCCAGTGTATGGGCATCATTTCCCCCCCCGCTATATGGGCATCATGTCTCCCCCCCTGCTATATGGGCAGCATGTCTTCCCCCCCCCCCGCTGTATGGGCAGCATATCTCCCCACATCCCAGAGCAATGCCGGGTGACAATGCGGATACTCATATAGCACCAACATATACTGCAGTAGGGATGAGCGGAACACCCCCGTGTTCGGTTCGCATTCGAACTCGAACTATTTCAAAAGTTCGAGTTCGAACGCGAACACGAACCGAACTCAATGCAAGTCAATGAGACTCAAAAGTTTGGTTTTTAGAGTGCCCTCTTGCATATATGCAAGATATTTGCCATAAAAGGTGTATGGGGGTCCGGATAGTGCCCTGGGGAACAGGAAACAAGGACAAAAAGTAAAAAAAAAAATGTTTTTAAAGGGACAGTGAGTTTCCATGAAATAAGGGTTAAAAATAAAAACGAAAAAGTCCTTCAAATATCGTGCCTAGGAGGTCCCCATAACCTGCCCGTGAAGTGGCGGATTTCTAGGATGTATAGAAACATTTAAAAAGAAAAAAATTACGTTTCAAATGAGGGTAAATGCTTTTCCTTTAATCTATTCATAAACAACTGCTAGGGGCGGCAGCCTGTATGAAAAAAGGAGACGTTTTAGGACACACAGAAAAAGTTTCGTGATTTTTTGGTTAAATTATGATGAAACTTATGCAGGCTTTGGATCAAAGTAACAATAGGTGCTTTAAAATTGGGCCTTTAGTGTCGGCAACAGTGCCGTCACACCGTAACCCCTCTGTGGTATTCTGGAAGAGAGCAGGGTTGGACCCTGCGGTCCAATATTAAAATGATATAAATCTGGTAATATAGGCGTCAATGCAGCCAAATATTGTGCCTTTGGTTGCAGCAACTGCCTTCACACTGTAACCTTTTCGTGGTATTGTGGAAGAGTGCAGGGTTGGACCCTGCAGTCCAAAAAATGTAAAAAAATTTTTAGGCTCTTAGCCTATTGCAAGGTGTGCATACATCAATCAATTTGCATATGGTGGCTTTTTTCAGCTATTGAGTGTCTACATTTCAGAACCTGAGTCCAAAGACTATACTACTGGGTTTCTGTCAATTGTGAACTCACCGATGAGTCAACAGCGCATAATGATGTCATTAAGTGTCTCTGCTGAATTCATAGTATCAGAAAATCTATCCAGAAAGTTAATTGAACTTCATTGTTAATGCTCATAATTCCTCCTTATATCAGGTTTGGTGGCTATTCCAACCGGTGTCTCCAATGTGCGCACATTCTTATGTTTAATTAGATATTTAATCATGTCTAATTAAGGCGTCAATTGTTTAAATAGTCATTTATATCAATCAATACCTATCATTGATTCTGTATTGTCAGATGCGCAGATTTGGGAGGATAATATCTCCTCTTTAATTAAATTTTCTATATTTTGACATGTTTGATTGTGGTTACTATCTACCATTCATGTCACTTGCGCTAATTATGTAAATTGGTGGACGCACCATTTACTTGAGTGATACACTTATTTTCTCACTGAATCAATGTGGGATCTTTTGTTTAATTTAAACTAATTTGTGTTCTAATTTTGACAACCCTTCCAATTTTTTAATTGAACAATAAAAGTATATGTTTTAATTGAATAATAGGTAATGATTCCTCGTTAGTTGATTTGATATATACAATTCCCAGAAACCTCCTATAAATCAGTGAGACCCCCTGATGGGTGTCAGTGAGAACACACAGATTACAACAATTCCCAGATATTTGGTAGAAATGAGACCCCCCCCCCCAATAGCTGGTGGCAGACTGGCAGTGAGAACACACACTAACACAACAATCTCCTCTCAAACACGTGCTGAAGCGCTGTGTGAAGCCTTATATAGTGTGCTGCGGGACTTAGCTCTGTGAGCCCATGATTGGGGAAAATATGCCCAATCAGGACTCTGAGCCGTGATTGGCATAGTCTTGCACCCGTCTTGCACCTAAACTGTGGTCAGGTGCAAGGCTGTAGCCAATTACAAGCTTCAGGCCAGTGGAAAAGTGCATTGTCGTCCATTGTGGTGCATTGTGGGCGAACATGCGGCGAACACGCGGAAATGTTCGTAGTTTGCGAACATGCGAACTGGCGATGTTCGATGCAAACTCTGAACCGATCAAACCGAACAGCTCATCCCTGTTCTGCAGCACAGAGCAACAAGGAGACAGAACTAACAAGTACAAAATATACAGCGTGATATGGGACGAGCACAAACAGGGGACAGAGCCGTGTGTGTGCGTGTGTGCAAATTTGTGTGCAAGTGAGTCTTTGTGCGCATGCGTATGCGTGGGTGTGCATATTTATGTACAAGTGAGTGTCTGTGTGCGCATGCATGTGTGTGTGTGTATATTTTCCTGCGTGTGTGTGTGTATATTTTCCTGCGTGTGTGTGTGTATATTTTCCTGTGTGTATGTGTACGTATATTTAACTGCGTGTGTGTGTGCGTATATTTTCCTGTGTGTGTGTGCGTATATTTTCCTGTGTGTGTGTGCGTATATTTTCCTGTGTGTGTGTGCGTATATTTTCCTGCGTGTGCGGATATTTTCTTGCGTGTGTGTGCGGATATTTTCTTGCGTGTGTGTATGTGTACGTATATTTAACTGCGTGTGTGTGTGTGCGTATATTTTCCTGCGTGTGTGTGCATATATTTTCATGCGTGTGTGTGTGTGCGTATATTTTCCTGCGTCTGTGTGCGTATATTTTCCTGCGTCTGTGTGCGTATATTTTCCTGCGTGTGTGTGTGTGCGTATATTTTCCTGCGTGTGCGGATATTTTCTTGCGTGTGTGTGCGGATATTTTCCTGCGTGTGTGTGCGGATATTTTCTTGCGTGTGTGTATGTGTACGTATATTTAACTGCGTGTGTGTGTGTGCGTATATTTTCCTGCGTGTGTGTGCATATATTTTCCTGCGTGTGTTTGTGTGCGTATATTTTCCTGCGTCTGTGTGCGTATATTTTCCTGCGTGTGTGTGTGTGCGTATATTTTCCTGCGTCTGTGTGTGCGTATATTTTCCTGCGTGTGTGTATGTGTGCGTATATTTAACTGCGTGTGTGTGTGTGCGTATATTTAACTGCGTGTGTGTGTGTGCGTATATTTTCCTGCGTGTGTGTGTGTGCGTATATTTTCCTGTGTGTGTGTGTGTGCGTATATTTTCCTGCGTGTGTGTGTGCGTATATTTTCCTGCGTGTGTGTGCGTATATTTTCCTGCGTGTGTGTGTGCGTATATTTTCCTGTGTGTGTGTGCGTATATTTAACTGCGTGTGTGTGTGTGCGTATATTTTCCTGCGTGTGTGTGTGTGCGTATATTTTCCTGTGTGTGTGTGTGTGCGTATATTTTCCTGCGTGTGTGTGTGTGCGTATATTTTCCTGTGTGTGTGTGCGTATATTTTCCTGCGTGTGTGTGTGTGCGTATATTTTCCTGCGTGTGTGTGTGTGCGTATATTTTCCTGCGTGTGTGTGTGTGCGTATATTTTCCTGCGTGTGTGTGTGTGCGTATATTTTCCTGCGTCTGTGTGCGTATATTTTCCTGCGTGTGTGTGTGTGCGTATATTTTCCTGCGTCTGTGTGTGCGTATATTTTCCTGCGTGTGTGTATGTGTACGTATATTTAACTGCGTGTGTGTGTGTGCGTATATTTTCCTGCGTGTGTGTGTGTGCGTATATTTTCCTGTGTGTGTGTGTGTGCGTATATTTTCCTGCGTGTGTGTGTGCGTATATTTTCCTGCGTGTGTGTGCGTATATTTTCCTGCGTGTGTGTGTGCGTATATTTTCCTGTGTGTGTGTGGTGTGCGTATATTTTTCCTGCGTGTGTGTGTGTGCGTATATTTTCCTGTGTGTGTGTGTGTGCGTATATTTTCCTGCGTGTGTGTGTGTGCGTATATTTTCCTGTGTGTGTGTGTGTGCGTATATTTTCCTGCGTGTGTGTGCGTATATTTTCCTGCGTGTGTGTGTGCGTATATTTTCCTGTGTGTGTGTGTGTGCGTATATTTTCCTGCGTGTGTGTGTGTGCGTATATTTTCCTGTGTGTGTGTGCGTATATTTTCCTGCGTGTGTGTGTGTGCGTATATTTTCCTGCGTGTGTGTGTGTGCGTATATTTTCCTGTGTGTGTGTTGTGCGTATATTTTCTGCGTGTGTGTGTGTGCGTATATTTTCCTGCGTGTGTGTGTGTGCGTATATTTTCCTGCGTGTGTGTGTGTGCGTATATTTTCATGTGCGTGTGTATAACGTATCCGTTAATTTATTCACCATGTGTTATAAATGATAAGAGTCTGAGCGCAGGTTTAAGCCAGACGCGTCTCCGCTGCGTTCACTCTGCGCCCAGAAACCCCAAGCTCAGGAAATCTCCACCATGTTTATATGTTTTATACTCCTGGGCTTCAGCGAGGGTATGTACTGTGTGTGTGGAGGGGGGGGACTGCGATGCACGCGGAGCTATCTGTGTGTATGCGGGGGCTGTGATGCACGCGGAGCTATCTGTGTGTGTGCAGGGGCTGCGATGCACGCGGAGCTATCTGTGTGTGTGTGCAGGAGGCTGTGATGCACGCTGAGCTATCTGTGTGTGTACGGGGTTGGCTGCAATGCACACGGAGCTATCTGCTGTGTGTACAGGAGGCTGTGATGCACGCGGAGCTATCTGTGTGTGTGGGTGTGTACGGGGAAACTGCAATGCACGCAGAGCTATCTGTGTGTGTGCAGGAGGGCTGCGATGCATGCGGAAATGTCTGTATGCTTTATATGTTATATGTGTGTGCTGTATATATTGTACATATTACATGTGCGTGCTATTTGTACAGAATATTACATGTATGCGCTGTATACTGCATGTGTGCTTTATATACTGTATTACATGCGTGTGCTCTATATACTGCATGTATTAGATGTGTGCTCTATATACTGCATGTATTAGATGTGTGTGCTCTATATACTGCATGTATTAGATGTGTGCTCTATATACTGCATGTATTAGATGTGTGCTCTATATACTGCATGTATTAGATGTGTGTGCTCTATATACTGCATGTATTAGATGTGTGCTCTATATACTGCATGTATTAGATGTGTGTGCTCTATATACTGCATGTATTAGATGTGTGTGTGTGCTCTATATACTGCATGTATTAGATGTGTGTGGTCTATATACTGCATGTATTAGATGTGTGCTCTATATACTGCATGTATTAGATGTGTGTGCTCTATATACTGCATGTATTAGATGTGTGTGCTCTATATACTGCATGTATTAGATGTGTGCTCTATATACTGCATGTATTAGATGTGTGTGCTCTATATACTGCATGTATTAGATGTGTGTGCTCTATATACTGCATGTATTAGATGTGTGTGCTCTATATACTGCATGTATTAGATGTGTGCTCTATATACTGCATGTATTAGATGTGTGCTCTATATACTGCATGTATTAGATGTGTGTGCTCTATATACTGCATGTATTAGATGTGTGTGCTCTATATACTGCATGTATTAGATGTGTGTGCTCTATATACTGCATGTATTAGATGTGTGCTCTATATACTGCGTGTATTAGATTGTGTGCTCTATATACTGCATGTATTAGATGTGTGTGCTCTATATACTGCATGTATTAGATGTGTGTGCTCTATATACTGCATGTATTAGATGTGTGCTCTATATACTGCATGTATTAGATGTGTGCTCTATATACTGCATGTATTAGATGTGTGTGCTCTATATATTGCATGTATTAGATGTGTGCTCTATATACTGCATGTATTAGATGTGTGCTCTATATACTGCATGTATTAGATGTGTGTGCTCTATATACTGCATGTATTAGATGTGTGTGCTCTATATACTGCATGTATTAGATGTGTGTGCTCTATATACTGCATGTATTAGATGTGTGTGCTCTATATACTGCATGTATTAGATGTGTGTGCTCTATATACTGCATGTATTAGATGTGTGTGCTCTATATACTGCATGTATTAGATGTGTGCTCTATATACTGCATGTATTAGATGTGTGCTCTATATACTGCATGTATTAGATGTGTGTGCTCTATATACTGCATGTATTAGATGTGTGTGCTCTATATACTGCATGTATTAGATGTGTGTGCTCTATATACTGCATGTATTAGATGTGTGCTCTATATACTGCATGTATTAGATGTGTGCTCTATATACTGCATGTATTAGATGTGTGTGCTCTATATACTGCATGCATTACATGTGTGCTCTATATACTGCATGTATTAGATGTGTGTGCTCTATATACTGCATGTATTAGATGTGTGCTCTATATACTGCATGTATTAGATGTGTGTGCTCTATATACTGCATGTATTAGATGTGTGTGCTCTATATACTGCATGTATTAGATGTGTGTGCTCTATATACTGCATGTATTAGATGTGTGCTCTATATACTGCATGTATTAGATGTGTGTGCTCTATATACTGCATGTATTAGATGTGTGTGCTCTATATACTACATGTATTAGATGTGTGCTCTATATACTGCATGTATTAGATGCGTGTGCTCTATATACTGCATGTATTAGATGTGTGGGCTCTATATACTGCATGTATTAGATGTGTGCTCTATATACTGCATGTATTACATGTGTGCTCTATATACTGCATGTATTAGATGTGTGCTCTATATACTGCGTGTATTAGATGTGTGCTCTATATACTGTATGTATTAGATGTGTGTGCTCTATATACTGCATGTATTAGATGTGTGTGCTCTATATACTGCATGTATTAGATGTGTGCTCTATATACTGCATGTATTAGATGTGTGTGCTCTATATACTGCATGTATTAGATGTGTGGTCTATATACTGCGTGTATTAGATGTGTGCTCTATATACTGCATGTATTAGATGTGTGTGCTCTATATACTGCATGCATTACATGTGTGCTCTATATACTGCATGTATTAGATGTGTGTGCTCTATACACTGCATGTATTACATGTGTGCTCTTTATACTACATGTATTAGATGTGTGCTCTTTATACTGCATGTATTAGATGTGTGTGGTCTATATACTGCATGTATTACATGTGTGCTCTTTATACTGCATGTATTAGATGTGTGCTCTTTATACTGCATGTATTAGATGTGTGTGGTCTATATACTGCATGTATTAGATGTGTGCTCTATATACTGCATGTATTAGATGTGTGTGGTCTATATACTGCATGTATTAGATGTGTGCTCTATATACTGCATGTATTAGATGTGTGTGCTCTATATACTGCATGTATTAGATGTGTGCTCTATATACTGCATGTATTAGATGTGTGTGCTCTATATACTGCATGTATTAGATGTGTGTGCTCTATATACTGCATGTATTAGATGTGTGCTCTATATACTGCATGTATTAGATGTGTGTGCTCTATATACTGCATGTATTAGATGTGTGTGCTCTATATACTGCATGTATTAGATGTGTGTGCTCTATATACTGCATGTATTAGATGTGTGTGCTCTATATACTGCATGTATTAGATGTGTGTGCTCTATATACTGCATGTATTACATGTGGGCTCTATATACTGCATGTATTAGATGTGTGTGCTCTATATACTGCATGTATTAGATGTGTGCTCTATATACTGCATGTATTAGATGTGTGTGCTCTATATACTGCATGTATTAGATGTGTGCTCTATATACTGCATGTATTAGATGTGTGTGCTATGCAATACATACTCTACATATGATATGTGCGTGCTGTACATCAGGGGCGGATCCAGACACAAGTTTTTTGGGGGGGCACTCTACCAATTTTGAGCTGGTGTTGAGTTCGCAGTGACAGGCAGAGTCGCTCCTAATCGCAGGCTGCGCTCATAACACTCACTCTCTCCAGAACATTGCCGCACCGGGCCTGTCCTCTTCTTGCTCAGGTGACGCCAGTAATGGTGCTCAGTCTGCTTTCTGACACATGCTCTGCCTTTCACCGAGAAACCAGTACCACCAGCAATAGCATAGCACAGGTCCAGACTCCAGTCACCCGCTGACACACATATATAGACATATGACAGAGATACACACACATATATAGCTATAGATTTTACATGGTCACGTTTAGTATCAATGCAAAGGCCAGATTCTGACCTGTCCAGTGATGGAAAGTCTTACGTAATGAGGTCGGAACTCTGGGATAGAGAATGACAATAATCACGGAGATCCAAATGTCCTCGAAAAAAGATATAAAAGTAAGATTATGCTGGACAAACACAGAAGACACTGAACTACATTTTCCATGATGCTTTGCGTGAGGACAGGAAGGGGTGTGTGTAGGAAAGGAAAGGCATCAGCAGCCTCGTGGAAAGCATGCTCAGAGTGAGCTGGGAGCTGAAAGGAGAAGGAAGCAGGCAGAGCTGTTATGGATCGTGACCAGGCCAGAGCGCAGGGGCTACCTCGCTGGTGCTGGGGGATCGGGACAGTGACCCTGCAGAGACCTGCCTATACCAAGCAGTGAGGTCTGAGGACAAGAAGCTGGTTCCAGAGGACCCGAGTTAGGAGCACCGCAGATCGATCTGACAGGTAGTGCAGGCGGTGAGCTGGACATCTTGCGGCAGCTAAAGGAAAGCAAGACAGCGGATCCGGTAACCCATAGAATCCCAGTCAAAATCGAGCGGAGAGACATCCTGGGTCGAGCGGAACACCAAGTATCCGGCGGATGGGTGAGAGGCCTTCCAGGCCGTTGTGAAAATAGAAAAGCACGCTGCTGTTTGTTTCAAAAACCCACAGGGCCCCAACTTGACTAGTCGAAGATACCTCATAAATAATTCACTGGCCAGTTGAATATTGTACCCGGGTACCATCACACACACACACCTACATTCTTTGGGACATAACCTGTACGGGACTCACTCCCCAACCAGAAAAGGGGGTTAAAGATATATTTTTCCCTTTTCCGCTGCGCGTTTCCTGCCTTACGAAGTACAGTAAATATATATACGTATACCGTGTTATTCATTATATGCCATTTATTCTAGTAAACTATATAATTTATAAAATCCAGGACGGTGCTGGAGTATATTTATTCCCTAGTGCGGGGAGACTGACCCGAGGTTCAATTTCAGCGGCTCCTCCGGGAGAGAGCGCTACACGTGGGGGCTCGTTTCCGGGATTCAGTTTCTGGAAAATCCGCATTTAAAGGGTTAAATATGGATCCAGACGAAGCAGCAGAGTGGTGTAAAGCACAGGGTGGCTGTCACGGAACGGGCATAGGGGCTCTGACCAGCGAGCCCCAGAACTAACAGCCTGGGACATTTCAAAGACCTTTTTCTTTATTTGAGACTCTTTCGGTTTTGCGTGTTGAAATGAACAGTTATACCTTTTCTAGATGTGGTTTTATTGGTGTGATGTATTAACATGTATCCTGTATTGTATGAGTGTGGATTCAGATGTGTAATTGTGTGATGCATTTAAAGGTATTATATTTCCCCTTGGTTGCTAGGAGTGAAAGGCTGTGTTGAAATTCAATTGATGCTAATTTCTGTGTGCATTAGCTCTGTGTGTGTGTGTAATCTGATGATGTAGCATGCCATTGTATGCAAATTGAGTTCCCATTCAAGCCTGGGCATGTCTCCTTTGTGTGTGAGATGTTTTTAAATGCGTGTCCCTTTTGAGTAAAGGCTCAGTTCAACTGCGTTTGACTTGAAGCCTACAGCCTCGTTTGGTGTCGTCATTTCATCGCTAAATCACAGTGCAGGAGGCACTCTGTGGTCTCCTAGCTCCCCACCACAGAACGGGTCAACTTAATTCGGCAAACACCATCTCGCCAAGTAACGCCAGGGTCATCTCAGGCCGCTCGAGACGCCGAGTGCCGTGACACTCGGTAGTCGGGCCTGATGCCATCAAGAGGGGGTCAGATTGGAGCACACCCGCAGACGGATAACACTCCATTCCGTCACACTGGTGGCAAGCGGTGAGGATAGCTCTCTGCACCCCCCAGAAGACCCTCATCATGGCAGCATATGCCAATTATAAACGGGACACACTGCGGGGCATGCTGGAGGACCGTGGAGGAACCGTGGGCTCAAAGAGCAAGGATGCCCTGGTCGAAGAATTGGCGGCCCTGGATCAGCAGACCAGGGACCTGCCCGCAACCTCACCACCGATCGTAGCTCAGGCGTCCAGCCCTGAAAACTCCTTACAGAGGAAGGTACAGCAGCGGGCAGCGGCTTGCGGAGCCGCGCCGACAGAAGCCACCTTCCAGAACTTCGTCCGGGACATCACCCATGAAGAAGAGCAGGAGCGGGTGCGCCAACATGAGATACGGCTGGCGGAAATCCAGTACCAACAGGGAGGAAACCCCAACTGGGAAA
The DNA here is from genome assembly GCA_009667805.1 of Leptobrachium leishanense. Taxonomy (NCBI): domain Eukaryota; kingdom Metazoa; phylum Chordata; class Amphibia; order Anura; family Megophryidae; genus Leptobrachium; species Leptobrachium leishanense. The sequence goes on from CM019069.1 coordinate 160,383,816, forward strand.
GACCAACGGCACGGAAGGTGCCCTTCCAGGCCTTCAAGAGCTTCAACGAGGCAGAGGAGGAAATAGAAAGTTTCCTCCAGGACTTTGAACGCTCGTGCCAACTACACGAGGTTCAACGGGCCGCTTGGGTTGGGATCCTGGCGTGTAAACTAACAGGGCGGGCTGCGGAGGCCTACAGGACTGTCCCAGACGAAGAAGCCCGGGACTACGAACAGGTGAAACAAACCCTGCTGGCCCATTTTGCCATCACCCCCGAAGCCAGCCGGATGAAATTCCGAAATTCCCGGCGGCCCCACAGTACTACCCATGTGGAGTGGGCGCACTGGCTGTAACGGGACATGAAGACCTGGTTCGCCGGAAGCAAGGCTCGAACCCTCGAAGAAGTCACTCAGCTGTTCCTTCTCGAGCAGTTTTTCGACCACACCGCCTCGGCCGTGCGGGAGTGGGTGAGGGACAAGAAGCCCCAGACGGTGCAGCAAGCGGCCACCTGGGCCGATGAGTATACGGACACGCGCACGTCCCACGGGGGGGAACTACCTCCACCCTACCGATCCACCCTACCACCTCCTCGGCCGGAGCCAACAACACGCTGGCCTGCACCCCGGGTCCCAAACCGGGCCCCTTCCACGGCTACCATCCGTTGTTATGGGTGTGGCCAGATGGGCCACTACCGCCAGAACTGCCCCAACCAGCCACCCCTTCCGCGGGGCCATCCGACCCACCCGCGGATCATTGTTACCAGGAGGAATCCCCATACTGGGACCCACAGGAGGAATGGGGGATGCTGCATGAGGCCGATCCCGTGCAGGCTGCATCCGCCGACAACCGCCAACACCACAGACAGGCGGTATGGATTAACGGGCGGGCCGCCGAAGGTCTCCGCGACTCCGGCGCTACCATCACGCTTGACCGGCCTCACCTGATTCCCCGAAAGGACCGGCTGGACCGCACCGTCGCTGTTCGCGTAGCCGGAGGCAAGGTGCTCCGACTCGCTACCGCCCGAGTCCATTTGGATTGGGGGTCAGGGGAGGGATCCGTGCGGGTGGGGTTACTCGACCAACTACCGGCAGAAATCCCCCTGGGGAACGACCTGGGACGCTTGGTATCAGCCTACGCCACGGACGCGGCCGCCCCAGTGACCACCCGGCAACAAAGCCACCGGATCGACCAAGGCACTCCGGTCGGGACCCAGGTGAGACCAACCAGACCTCTCCGACCCCCCCCCAAGCCTCCCAGACCTTCCCCCCCCGACCGGACGAACCCACACCTCCTCCCGGACCACCTCCTCACGTGGAGCTCTCCAGCCACCCTCCGGCACCAGACCCAGACTGACCCCCACCCTAGAAAGGTACCGCGACCGGGCCGGCCAGGGTCCCGGCGACGGACGGGACGACAGCATTGAGTGGGAAGATGGGCTACTGTATCGGTACACCATAGGGGAGACGCTCAGAAACCACGGGCTCCCCACAAACAGCTAGTAGTACCGCAGGCCCCCAGAAAGGAACTCCTGAGACTGGCCCACGACATTCCCCTCGCCGGCCATCTAGGAATGGCCAAGACCCGACACCGGTTAACCCGAGCATTCTTCTGGCCTCGCCTTAGTGAGGATGTCCGGGAGTACTGCCGCACCTGCCCGACCTGCCAGAAAACGGGGAAAACTGGGGACCACCCGAAAGCCCCCCTTCACCCCATGCCCATCATTCAAGAACCCTTTAGTCGGGTGGCGGTAGACATAATTGGTCCTTTACCCCGCCCCAGCGCCACCGGGAAGAGATATATTCTCACCGTGGTGGACTACGCCACCCGATACCCCGAGGCGGTGGCCCTGTCTAACATTCAGGCAGACACCATCGCCGATGGCCTCCTACAGGTGTTCTCTAGGGTAGGATTTCCTCAGGAAATCTTGTCTGATCAGGGCTCCCAATTCACCGCTGAGCTAACCCAACAGCTCTGGCGTCTGTGCGGGGTTAAGGCGCTTCACAGCGCCCCATACCACCCGCAGACGAACGGGCTGTGTGAGCGGTTTAATGGGACCCTGAAACAGCTCATCCACGCTTACACCCAAGAGAGGAAAGACTGGGAGAAATACCTACCCCACCTGTTATTTGCCTACCGGGAGGTCCCTCAAGGGTCGACCGGGTTCTCCCCCTTCGAACTCCTGTACGGGCGACGGGTGCGAGCCCCCTAGACTTAGTCCGGGCGCAGTGGAAGGGGGGACAGGAAGCCGAAGGGCTTCCCGCCGTGAGTTACGTCCTGGAGCTCCAAGAGCGCTTGACCGAACTCACGGCGATGGTTCAGGGGAACATGCAGGCAGCCCAGGCCCAGCAGAAGGCATGGTACGACCGATCTGCCCGCAGCCGCTCGTTTCTCGTGGGGCAGAAGGTCCTGGTGTTGAAATCACAGTGGCAGAACAAGCTGCAGGCATCCTGGCAGGGCCCCTATTGGGTGGTCACCCAAGTGGGAGAGACCACCTACGTGGTTGTCAGCTGTACCGACACCAGGATCCAGCGGACGTTCCATGTCAATATGCTGAAGGCATACCACGAGCGCCCCGAGACGGTATCTGCCATCTGCGCTCCAGCGACCGAGGAGGCAGAACAGTTCCCCTGGTAGACCTCCCTGGATAGAACGGTCGGGCCCTCAGGGGTGGAACAAGTGCAGCTAGGGAAGGGTTGGGTCCCCCTAAGCAGGAGCAGGCTAGGCAGCTGCTCCAAGAGCACCGGGGAGCTCTTCTCCGCACTCCCTGGCTACACCAGCGGGCCGTGCACCAGGTGGAAACCCCCGGCCAGCGTCCCCTTCGGCAACCGGCATACAGACTCCCGGAGGCAGTACGCGAATCCATGCGGGCTGAAATCCGGGAGATGCTGGAGCTGGGAGTTATCGAGCCCTCTGCCAGTCCATGGGCCTCGTCCGTAGTCCTGGTCCCCAAAAAGGATGGTACCACCCGGTTTTGTGTCGACTACCGGAGGCTCAATGACTGCACTGTCACTGATGCTTACCCCATGCCCCGAGTTGACGAGCTGTGGATCAGATCTCCCAGGGCCATTTCCTGACCACGGTAGATCTGTGCAAGGGGTACTGGCAGATTCCCTTGCAGAGGAGGCGACCTCGAAGTCGGCCTTCATCACCCCGTTCAGCCTGTACCAGTTTCGGGTCATGCCGTTCGGGATAAAGAACGCCCAGGCCACTTTTCAGCGGTTGATCGATGGCTCGCAGGAATTCGCTTGCGCGTACCCTGGACGACATCGCCATCTACAGCCAGACTTGGAGGAACACTTCACCATCTGGGGGTGATATTCGCTCGGATAAGGGACGCCAACCTGACCCTTAAACCCGCGAAGTGTAGGATAGGGATTTCCGAGGTACAGTACCTCGCCACCGGTGGTCGGGGACCCAGCGTCCAGAACCGGCCAAGATAGAAGCCTTCTGTGGCCCACCCCCATCACCAAGACTCAGGTCCTCGCTTTCTTGGGCACGGCAGGGTACTACCGGAAATTCGTTCCCAACTATAGCGTCCTCGCCAAACCCCTGACCGACCTGACTAAGAAACCCTGCCCCGCCAAGTCCTGTGGTCCCCGGAGTGCGAAACCGCCTTCCAACAACTGAAGACCGCCCTAACCCAAGCACCCCTCTTGGCAGCTCCCAATTATACCAAACGCTTTATTGTCCATACAGACGCATCGATGTTCGGACTGGGAGCCGTACTAAGCCAAGTGGGGACGACGGGGGGGATCATCCGGTGGCTTACATCAGCCAAACTCCTACCCCGGGAGGTGGGATACGCAGCGGTCGAGAAAGAATGTCTGGCCTTGGTTTGGGCACTGCGAAAGTTCAGCCGTATGTGTACGGGCGGTCCTTCACCGTAATGACGGATCACAACCCCCTGGTTGGCTCAACCGGGTGGCGGGGGAGAACGGCCGCCTTTTGCGTGGAGCCTGGCCCTCCAACCTTTTTAAGTTTTCTACCCAATACCGCCCGGGCCACAGAACGGGAATGCCGACGGTCTATCACGGCAATCGGCCCGGGAACCCGGAGATCCAAGCTCCCCGACTTCCCTTATTTGAACCCGTGGGGTCCAACCGTGTCGTCGGACTCGTTTGAAGGGGGAGGAATGTCACGAAACGGGCATAGGGGCTCTGACCAGCGAGCCCCAGAACTAACAGCCTGGGACATTTCAAAGACCTTTTTCTTTATTTGAGACTCTTTCGGTTTTGCGTGTTGAAATGAACAGTTTATACCTTTTCTAGATGTGGTTTTATTGGTGTGATGTATTACCATGTATCCTGTATTGTATGAGTGTGGATTCAGATGTGTAATTGTGTGATGCATGTAAAGGTATTATATTTCCCCTTGGTTGCTGGGAGTGAAAGGCTGTGTTGAAATTCAATTGTATGCTAATTTCTGTGTGCATTAGCTCTGTGTGTGTGTGTAATCTGATGATGTAGCATGCCATTGTATGCAAATTGAGTTCCCATTCAAGCCTGGGCATGTCTCCTTTGTGTGTGAGATGTTTTAAATGCGTGTCCCTTTCGAGTAAAGGCTCAGTTCAACTGCGTTTGACTTGAAGCATACAGCCTCGTTTGGTGTCGTCATTTCATCGCTAAATCACAGTGCAGGAGCACTCTGCGGTCTCCTAGCTCTCACCACAGAACGGATCAACTTAATTCGGCAACACCATCTCGCCAAGTAACGCCAGGGTCATCTCAGCGCTCGCTCGAGACGCCGAGTGCCGTGACACTCGGTAGTCGGGCTGACGCCATCAAGAGGGGGTCAGATTGGAGCACACCCGCAGGCGGATAACACCCCATTCCGTCACAGTGGCCAGTTAGAGTTGAGTGTGAGTAATGGATATTCCTGTAGACACCTGGGCAGAAGAGCAGATCCGCCTGGCCGTAGGCAGCGTTGGCACCTGACCAGCGGGGTTTCTAGCGGACACTAAAGTGAACCCAGAGACTTCTCACACGTATGTTTTTTGAGTGGAGAAGGGTGTTCCTGTGTGTTTTCAGGGCATGATATACAGCTAATCGACGACGTGGAAGTTCGTCTGATCCAGCCAAGTAAGCCACGTGGTGATTCAACGAACATTCCTGCATCCAGCCCGCTGGCCATGATCGGGCCGGAGTTCATTGCTGCTATTGGAGACCTCGTGGTTAAGTGCCAGAGGGCTCACCTTTCTTACATCAGCTTCGGATATCGGAAGTTGGAAAAATTTTCAGGAAACTTGCCAACTCCGGTGGGAGAAGAAACCTTCGAAGAATGGGTAGAACAAGCGATGCAGGCTCTGGATGAGTGGGACGTCTCTGAAGTGCAGAAGAAGCAAAGAATTACTGAGAGCTTAAAGGGACCTGCGTCAGAGGCTGTCAGGAATCTGAAGCTGAGTAAGAGAGACTGTACTGCTTTAGATTACCTGAACATATTACAGGAAGTCTTCGGGCGAACGGAAAAGGCTGCTGAGCTTATGTACCAGTATGAGCATACATACCAGAAAAGGGGTGAGAAGATGACAGAATACATGAGGCACCTGGATAAGATACTGTACCAAGTACTGTTGAAGAAAGGAACAGACCCCACTACAGTAGATCAGGTTAGAATGTGTCAGATATTGAAAGGTGCCTTACCCTTAGATCCTGTGATGTTGCAACTGAAGACTCGAGAAGGTAATAAAGAGTTAAATTACCTAGAACTGATTCGAGTTGTTCGGGAAGAAGAAGCCCTTCTGGAAGAGAAGCTTGGAAGAAGGGGAGAAAAGGTCTATGCGCAACCCATAGAGTATAACGAGTGTTCATCAGATGAAGATGATCCAGAAGAGACATATGAGCCGGAGATAACTCAAAAGTCGTCAAACCAGGTATATGGTAAGATACAAAAGACTCTCGAGAAAGCAGAGAGAAGAAGCCCAAGTTAAGATGGAACAGACACACACGGACCAATGCCGGGCAATCTTGAAAGTAGCAGAAATACAGACTGAAATACAGAAGTCTCTCTCAGATATATGAACAGCAGCGGTTGCTGTGGTCTCCGACAGAGGATTTTCAAATGAGCCACAGGAAGAAAGTGTGCCCTCATCCTCGTGGGGAAGATGTTTCGCCTGTAGAGAATTCGGCCATTTCAAGGCTCAGTGCCCGGAAAGGAGACAGGGAGGGTCTCTATATGTGCCTGCTAGACCTAGGAGATCCTCTCCCTGGAGGTCTGGTCCTACGTCACAAGAAGACAATGTACGCCCGCAGTCACCACGTATGAGGACAAGGGTTAGAGTACAACAGACTGGGTCTACCGCTCCTGCTGCTACGAAAAAGTTCCCTGACAAGTTGATATGTCCTTCGCCCATCATCCCGGTTCAAGTGGAAGGAGTCTATACTAAGGCTCTTCTAGATTCGGGTGCTCAAGTAACGCTGATTTACCGAGACTTCTATCAGAAATATTTGAAGCATATACCCCTGAAGAAATTGAAGGATCTCGAAATCTGGGGTATGGGAATGGAGAAGTTTCCCTATGATCGATATATACAGGTGAAGCTAGAATTCAGTTCGGTAAACGCTGGACAACCGGGAGTATGTGACACGTTGGCAATTGTGTGTCCTCGTCCCTCGGGAGCTAATCGAAGTTCTATGATAGTGGGGATGAACACTGATGTGTTAAGGCACCTCTTAACCCCACTGGTCACGGAAGAGAGTCCTGCTCCTAAGAAGGCACACTCGATGTCCCGACCGGCTTGTCCACGGAGGGTCAAAGAACAGAGAGCCACTACAGAAGTAAGAAGGCGGAGGAGAACGGAAGGGACAGAGAAGGCCCTACGGTCAGGAAAGACTGTACAAGTACCGATTGGAGACAAGTTCTCTGTGCCTGGTCTGCTTACATCTCGTCCGACTTCTATTACTCGGTCTCAGCAGTTACGTCCCGTCGGAGAGAGTGAAGAAGACAGTGAAGAGGAAGGCTGGTGTCTGAGCTGGGTGTGGACACCTGAGTCTCAGGGCGTCGAGCCAGTCTCTGACCGGAGTGAGAGTGATTTAGAACCTGATATCTCTGAAGTTATGACTCGAGCACCTGCAGTACCTGAGACCTGGGAAGTTCCTGAAGTTTTAGAGGAAATATCCATAGATTACAGTTCTATGCCTTCACTGGAGGGCTCATATTCCGAGGAAGGTTTATACACCAAAGATATATCTACTCAGTCTGCAGGAGAGAGAATTGAGCCTGTAGAGTCAGCTCTCCCGACTGAAGAGGTTCCTGAAAAATTTGAACCTAAACGATCAGTACGACCCCCTCAGAGACTCACGTATGATTCACCAGGACATAGCACAGAGGAAGCTGTAACAACTGGGCGGAGGTTTCCAGAAGTGTCAGCTCTACTTGCCGAGGTGTCTAGGGGTTTGGGGGAGATTGAGGAAAATTGCTGCCTGTTGTCAACCCTGAATATATAGGCTAAGGTTAGAAATGTTATGTTGAAATGTAATGCAACTGTTGTTATGTTATGTTGTGTTATGTATGACACATGTACCCGTTACACGCCCTTGGGAGGACCCAAGAGTTTAGGGGGGGGAGAGTGTAGCGCTGTGTTTAAAAAGACTTTTCTGCTGCATTTACTTGCAATGGCCACCAGAGGGAGACAGAGACCATGGTAAGATTATGCTGGACAAACACAGAAGACACTGAACTACATTTTCCATGATGCTTTGCGTGAGGACAGGAAGGGGTGTGTGTAGGAAAGGAAAGGCATCAGCAGCCTCGTGGAAAGCATGCTCAGAGTGAGCTGGGAGCTGAAAGGAGAAGGAAGCAGGCAGAGCTGTTATGGATCGTGATCAGGCCAGAGCGCAGGGGCTACCTCGCTGGTGCTGGGGGATCGAGCCTTTTTATTAATCGGTATTCCTGTAAAAAGACAATACAACATTTAACCTCTAGTGCTGGCGGTGATACAGGAAGCATTTTCTGTCCCTCCATGCAACATAGCGCATTACAGCAGACGTCCTTTTACCATATTACTCCATTATAAAAGTACAGTTTCCGAACACAGTTAATATTTAAAAGCAGTACTTTCTCTGGCACGCAGTGCTTTTAAACATAATATTGGCGCATTAAGAGTCTTTGAGAAGTAATCTAACAAAGTAATATTACGCAGCAAGCCGCATTGCTAAACGACATTAACAGGACCAGCTTAAAAACTATGTACAGTACAGGAGACAAGGGAAATAATACACTCTTTTGTTATGGTTTAACCCTTTCTGTCCACACAGCAGGTGGGCCTTGAAGACGCAGGGCGTACTGGTACGCCCCGCTGACTTCAAAGGGCCACCTCGGCCCCTCCCCGAAGCCGGCGTACAACACACAATTTTAATCAAAATTGAGAAAAAGCAAACATTTCTCGCTTGCGTTTTATTTTTGCTCCATATTTTTGACCATAGTCATGTTTGGAATCTTTGGAAAGGCCAAAATCTGGCCTTTCCAAAGACACCTCAGTGGACTATGGTGCTTGTGTGGTACCGGAGATGCAGGGTTTCAAACATCCAAAGGTCCCTGTTTCTCTTACAATGGGATCGCAGCTTGGGGGGGGTGCCCCCTGTGCCCCCTCTCTGGATCTGCCAGTGCGGTACATACTGCATATTGTGTGTGCTATACATTATAGGCCTGCAGGAAAACTTGGCAGACCTGCCGGCTGGTATACAGGCCAAGTGAAGCATTTGATTGGATAATGATCATTGCCCCTCGGGCGTGCAGCAGCTTTCTTGGTGATCGTGCGATCCCCTCTTACTATTGGAATCCCGGTGGGGGGATCTGCTTCACCGACGCGCTGACTGTGCTGCATATTGTGTATACCTCTGTTCTGTATTGTGCCCTCGTTTAATCTGGTATCTCCGGTTCTCAGCAATGACCAAAGCCCGGTTCACCAACCAGCTCCACCGGCAACCTGCCCCCATGCTCGATGTTACCTGCGTCACGGCGAGACCTGGGGGCAGCATCACCCTGAACTGCACCTCCCGCTCCTCCACCCCTTCCAAATGGAGCAGAGCACCATCATGTGGACCAAGGACGGGAAGGTCATTTCTTTCCAGAACAGAACGTGCTGCGGCAACCGCTACCCTGAGAGCTACGCCGAGGCAACCTGGTGATGCTGCAGCTGAGCCATCTCACCGCAGAGCATGCTGGGAGATATAACTGCTACTTAACACGACTCCATGGAAGAGAGCTATGACATCATCTGCAAATCACCGTACGTTGCATCACTCTCCGGTTTCCACCTTTTGCACAGTGCATTTTTAGGGGGGTGTGCATAGGGACCAGGTGTGAGGTGAGGCACAGGAGTGTAGTATGTTGCGTTTAGTATAGAAACCTGGCATAGTATGTGTGATATAGGAGCGTGGTGTGTGTGTGTGTGTGTGTGTGTGTGTGTGTGTGAGACATAGGAGTGTGGTACTGAGTGTGTAGCACACCGCACGGACATGGTATGAACTGGGCAGTATGGCATAGGGGTGTGTGGTATGAGTGTGTTTCATAGAGGTTTGAAAGGGGGTGGTATGGAGTGTATGGCATGGGGCATAGTATGGTGTTTGTGGCATAGGGGTGTGGTACTGGGTGTGCAGTGTAACTGCATGGTGTGGGTTGGGGGAAGTGTTTCCCATATTGGTGTGTTATATGAGGTTATGGCATGTGATTGTGATAGGAGGTGTATATGACATATAGGGGTATGTGGCATAGAGGAATGGTTTGAGGGGTATTGAGGAGTATTGCATAGGGCAGTGCTACGGGGTGTGGGGCATAGGGGCTGGTGCAATGTGGGGGTGGTATACTCAAAGTGGCATAGAGGCATGGTGCAGTATGGATGTGGTTTACTCAGTGTGGCATGGAGCATAGTATCCAAATATTCCATATCATATAGGAATGTGGTGCAGTGTGGGTGTGGTATAAAGCTTGTGGCAAAGGTGCAGTGCATTGTGGTCGTGGTATACCCCATGTGGCATATTGTGGGTGTGGTATACCCCATGTGGCATAACAGTGCAGTGCATTGTGTGTGTAGTATACTCCACGTGGCATAGCGGTACGGTGCATTGTGGGTGTGGTATACCCCATGTGGCCTAGTGGTGTGGTGCATTGTGGGTGTGGCATAGCGGTGCGGTGCATTGTGGGTGTGGTATACCCCATGTGGCATAGCGGTGCGGTGCATTGTGGGTGTGGCAGAGCGGTGCGGTGCATTGTGGGTGTGGCATAGCGGTGCGGTGCATTGTGTATCTTTTTCCAGTCTCCACGTAATAATTCGTGGCTGGGATTCGGCCCCCTCTGTCCGTACACATTGCAGTGGCTGTAGAAGATGACATCATTTTCTGGCGCCCTTTGGTTGTGTCGTAATACAGGTCAGAAATGGGTCTGTGAGAGAATACAGTGAGCTTCAGGGAGAGTCCCCGCGGCCACCTTCCCTCTACATGGATCCAGGGGGCGGCCATGACGGCCTCATACACAAACATTCACACAATCCTTTTTCCACGGGGAAATAATTTTATTATTATTCCACAGAAAACTCTGCCTGCAGCGATTTCTCCGACCAGGACCTACAGAGACGCCACGGACCAATCCAGCCCCACCGGGAGCTCCAGATCGGCCTGGTGGCGGGCGTTGCCGGTACAGCATCCATACTGGCCTTAGCTTTGTATTTTGGCTATAGAGGCTGAGACCTCCTCTCTGCAGACTGGATTTTTGCCACCGCCACATACCGGGGTATTTCCCGAGGGTAAACAAATGCTTCCTGCATCCCGGCAGTCGTGGATTCCTGTGTCAATGCAGCCGGATCCTCTCCTCCTGGGATGTTCACCTGTCCTTGGTTTAACGCAGACGGCTTGGGGTCCCGGTAATCTTCTCTGCAAATAGGAACCCGTTTATTCTGCGTACATTAGGATTTTTTTCCGGCGTCATTTTGGGTCCAGACATGATTTTTAATGTAATAAAGCGCTCTGAGTTAAGTTGACCGGGCTCAGCCGTCACTGCTATGGCAATATTTTATCTTAAGGACCTTCTTCCTGATATGTATAAAGAGCTCATCCTGCAGGACTCTATCCCTCCTCATCATGTGTGACTTTACGGTTGGATGATCAGAGGAAGACCTGAGTTGTCAATCACGTTGCAGTGGCCGACAGAGAGCATTTAGATATATTAATCAAGAAATGGCGGAGGATAATGTTCCTGCTTTATCTGGGCGCGTGGCGTACATTAGGTGATAACCAGCACAAGGTCAGGGGTCTTTCCGTTAGATACTGACCACCTGACAGAATTTATATTATCTTCCGCAGACAGGTGTTTTATGGGAGCGTTTAAAATGTCGGAAGGAAAACCAGTGTTCATGAGCTCATGGGTATTAGCAGTGTAGGCTTGTGTGATTTGAAGATGGTGCTGAGAGAGACTCCGCCTCCTTTAAAATGATCTCTCCCACTGACCGAACACTTTCCTTACATCCACCTATGAATATTCAGTTCTAGGGCTCTATAATGAGGTTATATCGCTTACTGGATATATTTCACATAATCAGGTCACTGTGCTCTAATTACTAACTGAAATGGCCAATACTCTCAGGGCCAACATGGCTGCCTGGATCACCTCGGGGCTCACAAAGAGTGTAACCCCTTCGACCGAAGCTTTGAGCGTTTTGAGAGATCAAGACCCATCTGCTTCTTTATGAGACGTCTGTGCCTAATTACCCAGGAGCAGAGTGAATGGCTGAGTTCAGAGATCTCAGGAGCAGACTGAGCATGTGCGAAGTGACCCCAGACAGGGCAGATTCCACATAATGTCCATAAATCCAGCCAGATCAATCACTACGGCTTGTTCCGTCGCAATGCCGTTACTCTGAGAAGAGGAAATAAACCCAGCATTCTGTAATATTTTTTTCTGGTTTAAGTTCATTTTAGGTTAAGGTCCTTCCTGCACAAAATAATTGTATAAGAAAGAGTATTCTGGCAGCTTGCATCGCCGGGTATATTTTTTGGCATATATTTTTGGATGTGGCAGAAAACTGGTACAGATTGGACTCAACTACCCCTATGGACGCCCCCTGCTGGATTTTCAGGATTCCTATATGGATGAACTAATATGTTTTCATTAATACGTATATATATGTTATATACATTAATATAATTACATTTTCCTCACAGTGTCCAGTGAGTGCTATGAGGTGCAACCACGTGTCTGTCTAATCTCCCTGGGACAGCAGGACCACAGTCAGCAACCTGGGGGCCCAAGATACCAGACCAGGAGTCACCATCCTGGGGGCCCAAGATACCAGACCAGGAGTCACCATCCTGGGGGCCCAAGATACCAGACCAGGAGTCACCGTCCTGGGGGCCCGAGATACCAGACCAGGAGTCACCGTCCTGGGGGCCCGAGATACCAGACCAGGAGTCACCGTCCTGGGGGCCCGAGATACCAGACCAGGAGTCACCGTCCTGGGGGCCCGAGATACCAGACCAGGAGTCACCGTCCCGGGGGCCCGAGATACCAGACCAGGAGTCACCGTCCTGGGGGCCCGAGATACCAGACCAGGAGTCACCGTCCTGGGGGCCCAAGATATCAGACACGTGGAGAGTTTATGTAACATTGTATTGGGTTTTTATCTTTTACAGAGAGTTGTGCAATGAAACATTCAGAGCTATAATAAACATGCACCGAGGAGGGAGAGACGGTGCAGAGAGGGAAGGGTGTCTGAGCTCCGAGTGACATCAAAAATGAAGGAATAAATCAGGATTAGATACGTTTTCAACAGACAAACCGCACAAAAACTGTTTCCTTCCTCCGATTATTTAGCAGTAATGCCGAGCAGGGACAGGAATTACCGCATTGTGTACAGGAATTCTGGATTCTGGGGACAGGGGGTGGAAGAGCTGACAGCGATATTAAGGTTTTACGTGGTATGTGCATACACTGATTAATCAGCACCGGGATTCTCCGACAGGTTTCACTCGGGGAGCAGGGGGCACCGGTAACACCCAGGGGTCAAGTACCCGGTTTCCGATACAAATAGTGACGCTGGCTGGTTGTGTCCAGAAACTATCCCGAAAATGGTCGCTGCGCTCACGTCTATAGGAGAAGCAGAATGTGTGGACTAAAAAATGGAGAAGAATGTTAACCCCGTCCCTAAATGTAAACATAACCCTAAATGTAACTCTGACCCGAACACAAGCACAGATAATAAACTCACCCTAACTACAAACCCTAACATTAATGTAACTCTGACCCTAATACAAGCACAGATAATAAACTCGCCCTAACATTAATGTAACTCTGACCCCAACACAAGCACAGATAATAAACTCACCCTAACTACAAACCCTAACATTAATGTAACTCTGACCCTAATACAAGCACAGATAATAAACTCACCCTAACATTAATGTAACTCTGACCCTAATACAAGCACAGATAATAAACTCACCCTAACATTAATGTAACTCTGACCCTAATACAAGCACAGATAATAAACTCACCCTAACTACAAACCCTAACATTAATGTAACTCTGACCCTAATACATGCACAGATAATAAACTCGCCCTAACATTAATGTAACTCTGACCCCAACACAAGCACAGATAATAAACTCACCCTAACATTAATGTAACTCTGACCCCAACACAAGCACATATAATAAACTCACCCTAACATTAAATGTAACTCTGACCCCAACACAAGCACAGATAATAAACTCACATTAATGTTAGGGTTTGTAGTTAGGGTGAGTTTTTATTCTGTGCTTGTGTTGGGGTCAGAGTTACATTTAATGTTAGGGTGAGTTTATTATCTGTGCTTGTGTTGGGGTCAAAGTTACATTTAATGTTAGGGTTTGTTAGTTAGGGTAACTATGACCCCAACACAAGCACAGATAATAAACTAAATGTAACTCTGACCCCAACACAAGCACAGATAATAAACTCACCCTAACTACAAACCCTAACATTAATGTAACTCTGACCCTAATACATGCACAGATAATAAACTCGCCCTAACATTAATGTAACTCTGACCCCAACACAAGCACAGATAATAAACTCACCCTAACTACAAACCCTAACATTAAATGTAACTCTGACCCCAACACAAGCACAGATAGGGTGAGTTTATTATCTGTGCTTGTGTTGGGGTCAGAGTTACATTAATGTTAGGGCGAGTTTATTATCTGTGCATGTTAGGGTCAGATTACATTAATGTTAGGGTTTGTAGTTAGGGTGAGTTTATTATCTGTGCTTGTGTTGGGGTCAGAGTTACATTTAATGTTAGGGTGAGTTTATTAACTACAAACCCTAACATTAAATGTAACTCTGACCCCAACACAAGCACAGATAATAAACTCACCCTAACTACAAACCCTAACATTAAATGTAACTCTGACCCTAATACATGCACAGATAATAAACTCACCCTAACTACAAACCCTAACATTAATGTAACTCTGACCCTAATACATGCACAGATAATAAACTCACCCTAACTACAAACCCTAACATTAAATGTAACTCTGACCCCAACACAAGCACAGATAATAAACTCACCCTAACTACAAACCCTAACATTAATGTAACTCTGACCCTAATACATGCACAGATAATAAACTCACCCTAACTACAAACCCTAACATTAAATGTAACTCTGACCCTAATACATGCACAGATAATAAACTCACCCTAACATTAAATGTAACTCTGACCCCAACACAAGCACAGATAATAAACTCACCCTAACTACAAACCCTAACATTAAATGTAACTCTGACCCCTCTATCATGAAAAAATAAAGTTTAATAAAAGCATTTACAAAATATTTTTTTATTCTGTCTGTATTTATAAAGCTCTAGTTCTGGAGCAATTGATAATTTTTTCGAGTCGCCCTGAATTTGTTTTGATTACGCTCAAAAAACGCTTGGAAAGCAATGCCCAGTGTTTGTGGAAGGGGTCGCTTTGGAGCATCGAAGAGTTTTTTCCACCCTATCTTTACGTCATTACTGACGTTGTTTGCGGACGTGACCAGGAGGAGGCGTCATTGCCGCAGGATACTGGTAGTCCATTTGACTCCTTCATTTTCTCACTGGCTCCTGAATGTCATAAAATGTGTCAAGCCCTGGAATAAACGAAGTCACGGCGTGATTTGCATTCTTTCATGTTTATGCTCTCCCTGTTCATTTTACATCATGAATGAATACAAAGGTTTATCTGCTAAATGAAGAGAAGCCGGCAACATTAATATATGGAACCTCAGAGTGACACGATACACAGAAACACATAATAAAACAAGTTTTATTAAAAAAATGATTTCTTTGAAAATCTCAGAACACAAGATTTATCCTCTGTGTAACAATAAAACAACAGTATTAAACATAGAATCAGTCTGTACAAAACATGGAGACCTTCACAGACAAAATGAAAAAAAAAGCAATGGTATGTATACATAGATCTGAAAAATGATGAAAGCAGAGATTTTCCAGAAATTTGTCATGTGATTTCTGGATCACATTAACCCTCGCATAGACCACAGAAATGTTGATTGAAGGAAACCAGTAAACAATGACTCTGGATGTTTCGTAAATCACATTATCTTCCCGAGCACCTGCGATCACTCACACTGTGCGGAGCATTGCTGAGCTCTGGTCAATGTTACGCTTTCTCGCGGAAAACATCACAAACCGAGCAGGACCTAAGTAGCAAAATGTTCTTCTAACGGGAACGAGAATCTAAATAGAAATGGTTTCGATGCAGCTGTTTTGTGATTGGATGGACAGTCCTGCAGAACCAGACACAAAACACCGAGCAGAAACGATGCTCCGCGCCATGTGAGTGACAACGCAATAAAAGTGAACATGGAAACGAGGAGGAACCTGTGTGATGCCGGAGACGTCAGTCCTGCGTTCATCATGATCTGAGGAGCAGGGGGGGGTGGGGGCTGCTCATCATTCTTAGATTTTGGGAGCCGTCGATCGCACTTTTCATGTTACTGCAGGTAATAATCCATTCACGCTCTTCAGTCGCCCGGCAGGAGACAGTCGCAGGGAGCTTCAGTTTTCTGCTGAGACATTCACATAGTCTGTGTCTGTGGTGATGGAGAGAGGTGAAGAAAATGGGGTGAAAACACTTGGAATTGGAAAACAAGAAGTTATGGAGCAAATTTATATTATTTTATTCTTTTTAGTATCTTTGCTCTAAAGTGTCATTTTATTTATATATTTACATTTTATCCGCGCAGCCCACGTTTCAATTAAATGTTACAGGTACAAGGATTTATAAAGCGCTAACAAGTTCTGTAGCGCTGTACGATGATGGGTCAGAATAACAAACACACACAGAGCAGTAAGAGAACATTATGATAATATTTTAATCAACAAAAAGCACTTGGTAGTGAAGGGGTTAAAGGTGGACACACGTCATTCATCCAGCTCCCCCTATGCACATGCCTAAACCTAAAGCACACACAATGCCACCGGGCTGGTCCCTTACCGGCCATGGCTTCCTCCACGGTGATGTTCTCATAGGAGTGGCTATCAGACAGTGACAGCGAGGTGGCCGTGAAGCTGTTGAGGCTTTTTCTGGCTGTAGACCCTGCGGGGAGATGTATAGGACGCTTTGAGATACAGCGCGTAAAGGGTTAATGCCTCCTGACACTCACACTGCGTCAGGTAAAGCTCCGGGCCTGGCTCAGACCTGTCCTGTTTCTCTATTTATCCATGATATACTGTTAGCGTTCAGAGGAAAAGACTTGCAGATAAGATTTACCCAATTCCTCCCATTTATTTAATTTGGATTAAACGGATAAATATTTATTCCCTCCGGCAGCGGCAGATTCACAGACACGTTCCCGAGTCATAACACGAGCGACCCTTCATTAAACACATCACAAGGAGATACGGAATGATAAACACGATCACACAGGGGCTTATAAAGACATTTCCTCCATTTCTGGGATGGCAGGCGCCGAATCCGCCATAAATAAACCCCGGTAAGGAATCCTTTCCTCCGCCTCTTTATCTGGTTTTGGGTCTCGGAGACGCTTTGTGGATATTTATCTTTACTTTTCAATAAACACAATGTTTTGTCTCCCAGAAACTCAAGGAAACGCAGAATCTTACAGAGAAAAAGCTGCGCTATTGCTTTTATGTCGCTCTAGCCGCCTTCTCCTACATTAAAAAGTCACATTAACCCCATGGAGGCCATTCCTTACAGTCGCTGTACGGTTATTGCACTCCGTCTCTGTGGGGTCACATATTGGGTTAAAACATGTGGTATCAGCATTAAAAGGCGTGCGTCATGCTCCTCACAATCCCTACAGGAGATCATGACCTCATAGAGAAGCCGTGATGTCATAACCTGTGCAGCTATAAGGGCGGAGGGTGTAATCACCCCCCAACATGACAGTGATTTACCTCCTGCTGCAGCCTGGTCCCCACCGGACACTTTTAAATTGAATTCAGTATCAGCTGGAAAGACTTCCCTGCGGGAAAACGAAAAAAAATCTAATAAAAGAAGCAATCATAACATCAGTCTGTCCATCCATCCACCCACCCATCCATCTATCTACCCAGCCACCCACCCGCCCATCTATCTATCTACCCATCCACCCAACCATCCATCTACCCACCCATCTAAACCTACAAATTCATCTTTCCACCTGTCCACCCACCAACCCATCCACAAACCCTTCCTTTTTTCCATTCATCTATCCTTCCACCCATCCATCCATCTTTACACCATGTTTCCATCCATCATCCACCCATCCAGCCTTCCTTCCTTCCAGCCAAACATCCACTGATCCTTAATTCAGTCATTAAAATGTATCTTACAGGTACGTGTGATCTTTCCTCATCCTGGGAGCTGCAGGGATAAAGAAATTACGTCATAATCTTAAAACATCACATGACTCAGCCCGACGCGTTTTACTCACTCTCTCACACTGACTTTATCAGGAACTCAAAGCAGTCACGATTTACCAAGTTTGGGGAAAACTAATAAAATCGAAACAAAAATATTTCATCCAGAAAAAACCTCAGGCGCGTCTTTAACACAGGAAAAACAGAAAACAACATGTTATTCTACAGACCAAGAGAGGATGGAAGAGGCGCATCAGCAGCAGTACAGGCTGCTCCTCAGTGTCCACCTCATTCACATCATGCTGCATTATACCCAGACACGGAAAAACATAAAGTAAACACACATATCCCTATATACACACTATAAAACATGCTATATATTACATACAAACACAAATACATACTATATATTACGCCCTATAAAACATGCTATATATTACGCCCTATAAAACATGCTATATATTACATATAAACACAAATACATACTATAAAACATACTATATATTACGCCCTATAAAACATGCTATATATTACGCCCTATAAAACATGCTATATATTACGCCCTATAAAACTTGCTATATATTACGCCCTATAAAACTTGCTATATATTACGCCCTATAAAACATGCTATATATTACGCCCTATAAAACATGCTATATATTACGCCCTATAAAACTTGCTATATATTACACCCTATAAAACATGCTATATATTACGCCCTATAAAACATGCTATATATTACGCCCTATAAAACTTGCTATATATTACGCCCTATAAAACATGCTATATATTACGCCCTATAAAACATTCTATATATTACATATAAACAGATACACATTATAAAACATGCTATATATTACATATAAACAGATACACATTATAAAACATGCTATATATTACATATAAACAGATACACATTATAAAACATGCTATATATTACATATAAACAGATACACATTATAAAACATGCTATATATTACATATATACCTACATTCAAAACATATATTATATATATTTTCAGATACACAACATAAAACATACAATACACTCCATATAAACACAGATACACAACATAAAACATGCTACATATTACATATATACCAAATACACACTAGAAGACATGCTATACATTACATGTATACCAGATACACAACATAAAACATTAATTGCTGATACACAGGACGCACGTGCATTATATACTAGATACACACAGTATAAACATACATTAAATGCTGATACACAGGACACACATGCATTATATTTTCGATACCCAGTATAAGCACACATTAATTTAATTGCTGATACAAAGTATAAACACATTATATAATAGATACACAGTATAAACACACATTAAATGTTGATACACAGGACACACTGTATTATATAATAGATACACAGTATAAACACACATTAAATGTTGATACACAGGACACACTGTATTATATAATAGATACACAGTATAAACACACATTAAATGTTGATACACAGGACACACTGTATTATATAATAGATACACAGTATAAACACACATTAATTGCTGATACACAGTATAAACACATTAATTGTTGATACACAGGAGGCACATGCATTATATAATAGATACACAGTATAAACACACATTAAATGTTGATACACAGGACACACTGCATTATATAATAGATACACAGTATAAACACACATTAAATGTTGATATACAGGACACACGTGCATTATATAATAGATACACAGTATAAACACACATTAATTAATTAAAGGATGCGCTGTATGAAGTTGCACGTGTTGTATAAGCAGCAGCATTACACGGCGGATTATGAGCCTTACACTAATACATAGGAAATCCCACATTATACCAAAGCAGAGCAACCTTTACCATAAACCCCAACACTAATACCACGGAATCCCATGTAACAACGCAACATCAATTTACATAACAACGTAATCTGATCCACTGACATGTAAACAGGAGGTATATATAGCGTGAAATAAACAACAAACTAATAATCCAGTTACAATTAACAAGTTACAGTTACAATCCAGCAACACGACAAGCGACACTAAAAGAAGTATTCAGTGAGTCATGGAATGTTCTGGAATGATTTAAAAGCAAAGATTGCAATGACACCCGTACACCACGAACATATGGAGGAGCTTCAAAAAGACACCTGCACACCCGAATGATTTTGCTTTATCTATGTAAAGAGCAAGAGAAAGGGTTCCGGGCACACCCTAGTGGTTATGTACTTATGACGGAATGGGATGTTGTTCCGCCTGCGGGTGTGCTCAATCTGCGTGACCCCTTCGCTTACCGCTGGCCCGACTACCGAGTGACGCGCACTCGGCGTCTCGTGCGGCCTGGCGTGACCCTGGGGAAGGGTTAGCGGGCGGTGGAGGGGACCCCTGCCTAGAACCAGCCCGACCACTGAGCCATACAGCACTCAGCGTCCCGAGCAGCTGGTTCACTGACCTTGTGGGTGTGGGACGTCTGTGGAGATCGGATCTGCCGCGGAGGAATATCGGATGTGGGAAACGTTTCGGATCTTGCGGGAAACGTTTCCGATCGCGGTGCGGGTAACTTTTCGGATCTCGGTGGACGACTCTTCGAATCGGATCGAGGCTGGATGAATCTTCGGATCTGCCGGGATGGGCGAGAGATTCGGATCGCACCGCAATCCCTCGCAATACCGAAGCGCGGTACGCGGCCGCGCCCTTCGGTTCGGATCTCCGTCTCTCTGAGGTCCGAATCTTCCTGCGCTGCGCCTCTGCCCTGATGCTCGATGCAGGGACGGCGCGCTCGATTCGGATCGGATGGGCACCGTACTCTGAGGCCGCGGAGGACACTCAGATCCGAAATACGGTGGAGAATCAAGCCACACCAGACACAGCTGAATGCACTGCAGGAACTCCCTTTATTGTTTACAGTACAGGCTTTTATTACTTCTTCTCATAATTAGAATACAATGGGACTCCTTGCCCGCCCTCCCAGGACCCATTGGCCCTTAGCCTTCAGGGAGTCGCCAATTCGGACCGGATGGTCCGAATCGGCCATTTTACGATCCGAACCGGATGGTTCGAATCGGCCATTTTCCGAATCGAAATTCCAACTGCGCCACAAGGATCGGAAAATGGCGGCGAGCAAGGCAACAAAGGGGAAAATACTTTACACAATAAACCAACGGGGAACATTTTTTTACACCACACAATGTCACCTCTAAATAAAAATACTGGTAAAACGGGGTGCGTGCCACCACACCCAAGTGTCCATGTCACCACTGTCACTGCGCGCCGCCCCTGGCTGAGGGTGCTGGGCCATCCCGTGACAGTACTAAAACAGCATCTTACATATATGTATAATAAAAGCAGTTTGCAAGAGAAAATGTAATATATATACTGAATAATTCACGCAGAGGATTAAATTACTGTAAGATTGGAATACTTATATTTAGTTGGTTTCTTCTCTCTTCCTTGGTTACGGCGATGTAATCCAGGTTCCACGGTGGGAAGGACGAGTAAGTGGGCTCAGGGAGAAATGTGTATCGGTGAAAAAGACCAGGCAGCAAGACATACATAACTAAAAAAAAAATATAAACTTTTATTTAAATTAGAAAATCCTTATGGCAGGAATAAATCTATTTTTTTTGTATAAAATAATACAAAAGCTTTAATAGGATGGTCCTTTTAAAGCTTTTGTATTATTTTATACAAAAATAAATTAGATTTATTCCTGCCATATGGATTATTTAATTTAAATGAAAGTTTATATTTTTTATATATATATATATATATGTCTTGCTGCCTGGTCTTTTTCAAGGATACACATTTTTTCCTGAGCCCACTTACTCGTCCTTCCCACCGTGGAACCTGGAATACATCGCCGTAACCAAGGAAAAGAGAAGAAACCAACTAAATATAAGTATTCCAATCTTACAGTAATTTAATCCTCTGCATGAATTATTCAGTATATATTATATACAGTATATATTACATTTTCTCTTGCAAACTGCTTTTATTATATATATGTATAAGATGCTGTTTTAGTACATAACCACTAGGGTGCGCCCGGAACCGTTTCTCTTGCTCTATCTTATGGTGCTTTATGAGGTGTGTGGACACTTTATATTCTAGAGGCAGCACCCACCCTAATACTTTATCCTGACATATAAGATAAAACACACATACAAGCGCTGTCTCCACTTCCATTCCCTAAACGACTTATCTATGTAAAGATTTTGTGTGATGCGAGGTATATCAAGTGGGTGAGAAAGGGGGTGCAATCAGTGTGACGGTTTACAATAATAGAATACCACACAATGTATCTTTATGGAGACTGGAGAGCAATGCAACAAGAGTGCGGTCACATACAAAGTGTGAATAGGAGTTGCGCTTTTCTGGTGTTATTTTCATGTTACACACACAGTATAAGACACATACACACACAGAGCTACACAATATCTCACGTTTTGACGGTCCGTCGTTGACATTCATGTAATCTGGAGCGGATGTTTGATCCTCACCTCATCACAAGAAAAAAGTAAAAACAGAGACGTCAGAGGGAGTGTCAGATCCTGCACCAATAAATGTGTTTAAGCAGGAATCCAGCAGCAGAAATCAATCAGGGAGCATTACAGGGCTGAAAGAATGCGCTTGGAATCTGGGGGGGGGTGAGGGGGACCCCCTTACTCTAGGAATTAATGTCATGTACTGACTTAGCCCCGATAATGCAGACTTATTGCCGGTCAGACAGACGGACAAGCTCTGGTATGAATGTCGCATACTTTGTGTATCTGTTATTATGTTTCAGGGGAAATGATGAAATATTATAAATGATGACATCACAACATGTGGAAAATGATTACTGTAACATCGTATAACGAGCTCCAGCGTTTTCCTTTATAAAAAACACAAACAAATCAAACCACAGGATAATGAGACCTGAGACACTGCAGGCCCCGGAATCAGCACTTAAAGGGCCAGTACCCCCATAAAATGCAATGTCCTTATTGTGTTTATTTATGTTGCTGATATCTTACATGTGTTTTGTTTTTCTCTTTTATGTTTTGTAAATATTTTCCTCTATATGTGTCACTGGGCGCATCCATTGTGTGATATTTTCCTCTATATGTGTCACTGGGTGCATCCATTGTGTGATATTTTCCTCTATATGTGTCACTGGGCGCATCCATTGTGTGATATTTTCCTCTATATGTGTCACTGGGCGCATCCATTGTGTGATATTTTCCTCTATATGTGTCACTGGGTGCATCCATTGTGTGATATTTTCCTCTATATGTGTCACTGGGTGAATCCATTGTGTGATATTTCCCTCTATATGTGTCACTGGGTGCATCCATTGTGTGATATTTTCCTCTATATGTGTCACTGGGTGCATCCATTGTGTGATATTTTCCTCTATATGTGTCACTGGGTGCATCAATTGTGTGATATTTTCCTCTATATGTGTCACTGGGTGCATCCATTGTGTGATATTCTCCTCTATATGTGTCACTGGGTGTATCCATTGTGTGATATTTTCCTCTATATGTGTCACTGGGTGCATCCATTGTGTGATATTCTCCTCTATATGTGTCACTGGGTGTATCCATTGTGTGATATTTTCCTCTATATATGTGTCACTGGGTGCATCCATTGTGTGATATTTTCCTCTATATGTGTCACTGGGTGCATCCATTGTGTGATATTCTCCTCTATATGTGTCACTGGGTGCATCCATTGTGTGATATTTTCCTCTATATGTGTCACTGGGTGCAGCCATTGTGTGATATTATCCTCTATATGTGTCACTGGGCGCATCCATTGTGTGATATTCTCCTCTATATGTGTCACTGGACGCATCCATTGTGTGATATTTCCCTCTATATGTGTCACTGGGCGCATCTATTGTGTGATATTTCCCTCTATATGTGTCACTGGGCGCATCCATTGTGTGATATTTCCCTCTATATGTGTCACTGGGCGCATCTATTGTGTGATATTTCCCTCTATATGTGTCACTGGGCGCATCCATTGTGTGATATTTCCCTCTATATGTGTCACTGGGCGCATCCATTGTGTGATATTTTCCTCTATCTGTGTCACTGGGTGCATCCATTGTGTGATATTTTCCTCTATAGGTGTCACTGGGTGCATCCATTGTGTGATATTTTCCTCTATGTGTGTCACTGGGCGCATCCATTGTGTGATATTTCCCTCTATACGTGTCACTGGGTGCATCCATTGTGTGATATTTTCCTCTATAGGTTTCACTGGGCGCTTCCATTGTGTGATATTTTCCTCTATGTGTGTCACTGGGTGCATCAATTGTGTGATATTTTCTTCTATATGTGTCACTGGGTGCATCCATTGTGTGATATTTTCTTCTATATGTGTCACTGGGTGCATCCATTGTGTGATATTCTCCTCTATATGTGTCACTGGGTGCATCCATTGTGTGATATTCTCCTCTATATGTGTCACTGGGTGCATCCATTGTGTGATATTTTGTATCTTTCCATTACTTGCTCCTCACTGTGTGGCTTTGGTCATAGAATGGAGTGAATGGGTCAGTCACCGACTCACATCATTGTATTGTGTGGGATGTATTCAAAGGACATCACCAGGGGGAGATTAGAAGTCTTTTAAGCTCCCTGTGTTATCTCATTCAGCTGCGAGCTCTTATCTCAGGTAGCCTGGAGAACACAATACACCACCTGCAGCCTTATCTAAACATTCCCTCCTCCACCTCATTAATTGTTAAATACTGTATAACATAAAGCACAGCTATAAAGTAAAACATCCACAAAATGGAAAAAGGAGTAAAAAAAACAACTTTATGCTTGCTTTTTTATGCAATTGCTTCAAACAAAGGGGAAAAACAGCAGTATGTGTTTTATAATGTGTTTCTTCGGTGTTTTATTTGGTGTTTTATAATGTGTTTATTTGGTGTTTTATAATGTATTTTATCATGTATTTTATAATGTGTTTCATATTTTATTTTATCACGTGGTTTATAATGTGTTTTATTTGGTATTTTATTATGTGTTTTATTATGTTTTTATCTGGTGTTTTATTTGGTGTTTTATAATGTGTTTTATAATGTGTTACATTTGGTGTTTTATTATTTGTTTTATAATGCGTTTTATCGTGTGTTTTATAATGTTTTTTATGATTATCATGTGTTTTATTTGGTGTTTTGTAGTGTGTTTTAAAAAGTGTTTTATCGTGTGTTTTAAAAAGTGTTTTGTAGTGTGTTTTAAAAAGTGTTTTATCATGTGTTTTATAGTTTGTTTCTTAATGTGTTTTAGCATGTATTTTATTTGGTGTTTTATAGAGTGTTTTATAATGTGTTTTATAGAGTTTTTTTGGAAAAAGAAAGGCAGCAGGACCTCAAGCAGAAAGTAGGCTAGTTTATTGGGGGAAGCAACCCCATGGACAAGATATTAATGAAGTTTCGGCCCATTGGCCTTAATCATATGTAATTATAATGTGTTTTATAATGTGTTTTATAATGTGTTTTGTTTTAATGCACATGTAATCTAGTTACAGCTTATGTATGTGGTAGTGTCCTTTTAATATAATCACACAATTCTTCTCTGAATGGGTTAAACGTCGCAGGGATCACTATAGTAATGCATTTTATAAAGAGAGAGACGTGGATACTCAGCACTTACTTATATTAATGTAGGTATTTTTGCCGTTGGCGCCTGCAGAAAACACAAATTAAATGTATTATTTGCAGTGAAATCACCCAGAAACGGTTAATAATAAATAAGGTCACATTCCACATTTATCATTAACATCTCACGGCCATCAGGACCCGCAGAGTTCACCTCCCGTCCACGTGATACCCCGGGACAGAGGAACACACTAACAGGGTTATTAAGAGAAAGGTGAAACTCAGGAGAATGACTGGAGAAGTGAAAATTCTAGGTCAAAATAGCCAAACCAGAAAAATTCTCCAATTTATCTCACTTTCCAAATCGTCTGTTTGGTCTAGATTGTTCTCTTCTCCAACCAATTCTCCTGAGTTTCACCTTTCTCTGAATAACCCTGATAGTCTCTCATTGAAAGAAAATTAATTAGCATTGATTAAGAAATGAAATGGAAATGTACGAGTGCGACCAAATGCGAGAAACGGAGTCTGAGACTTTCCCAGCTGCGATACACTGATTTAAAATCACAATTGCCTCATTGATCCCCCATAATTCCCATTATCCCCATTATCCCCCATTATTCCCCATTCTCCCAGTGTTATAGTGATATAGACAGTACCTGCTGCTCTGTCGCTCGGCGTGGGGGGCTGCCGGTTGGAAGGTGCTTGGGGGCTCCTGGAAAGGAATTATTATATAAAGTGCATTGTGTATGGGGTAAAACTAAACATGGAGGGAAAATGCACGATGATAACTCACCCGTCTGGCACGTTCTCAATCCTCACGACTGGTACTGTGGGAACAGGATGAAAAGAAGAGAATGAAACATGTGGTGACACCCAGACGCACATATCACTAATCCTGACACACCCTGACACACACTGACACAGCCTTACACATCCTGACACACCCTGACATACTCTGAGACACCCAGACGCACATCTCACTAATCCTGACACACCCTGAACACACCTGACACAGCCTTACACATCCTGACACACCCTGACATACTCTGAGACACCCAGACGCACATATCACTAATCCTGACACACCCTGACACACACTGACACAGCCTTACACATCCTGACACACCCTGACATACTCTGAGACACCCAGACGCACATCTCACTAATCCTGACACACCCTGACACACACTGACACAGCCTGACACACCCTGACACACCCTGACATACTCTGAGACACCCAGACGCACATCTCACTAATCCTGACACACCCTGACACACACTGACACAGCCTTACACATCCTGACACACCCTGACATACTCTGAGACACCCAGACGCACATCTCACTAATCCTGACACACCCTGACACACCCTTACACACCCTGACATACTCTGAGACACCCAGACGCACATCTCACTAATCCTGACACATCCTGACACACCCTGACACACCCTTACACATCCTGACACACCCTGACACACCCTGACATACTCTGAGACACCCAGACGCACATCTCACTAATCCTGACACATCCTGACACACATTGACACACCCTTACACATCCTGACACACCCTGACACACCCTGACATACTCTGAGACACCCAGGCGCACATCTCACTAATCCTGACACATCCTGACACACCCTGACACACCCTTACACATCCTGACACACCCTGACATACTCTGAGACACCCAGACGCAAATCCTGACACATCCTGACACACCCTTACACACCCTGACATACTCTGAGACACCCAGATACACATCTCACTAATCCTGACACACCCTGACACGCCCTGACACATCCTGACACATCCTGACACACCCTGACACACCCTGACATACTCTGAGACACCCAGATACACATCTCACTAATCCTGACACACCCTGACACATCCTGACACACCCTTACACACCCTGACATACTCTGAGACACCCAGATACACATCTCACTAATCCTGACACACCCTGACACACCTGACACACCTGACACATCCTGACACACCCTTACACACCCTGACATACTCTGAGACACCCAGATACACATCTCACGAATCCTGACACATCCTGAGACACCCTGACACACCCTGACACACCCTGACATACTCTGAGACACCCAGATACACATCTCACTAATCCTGACACACCCTGACACACCCTTACACACCCTGACATACTCTGAGACACCCAGATACACATCTCACGAATCCTGACACATCCTGAGACACAGAAACTGACACACCCTGACACACCTGACATAACTCTGAGACACCCAGATACACATCTCACTAATCCTGACACACCCTGAAACACCCTTACACATCCTGACATACTCTGAGACACCCAGATACACATCTCACTAATCCTGACACACCCTGACACACCCTTACACATCCTGACACACCCTGACACACCCTGACATACTCTGAGACACCCAGATACACATCTCACTAATCCTGACACACCCTTACCAGACACACCCTTACACATCCTGACACACCCTGACACACCCTTACACACCCTGACATACTCTGAGACACCCAGATACACATCTCACTAATCCTGACACACACTTACCCTGACACACCCTTACACATCCTGACACACCCTGACACACCCTTACACACCTGACATAATCTGAGACACCAGATACATATCTCACTAATCCTGACACACCCTTACCCTGACGCACCCTTACACATCCTGACACACTCTGTCGCACCCTTACACATCCTGACACACCCTGACACACCCTTACACACCGACATACTCTGAGACACCCAGATACACATCTCACTAATCCTGACACACCCTTACCCTGACACACTCTGACACACCCTTACCCTGACACTCCCTGACACACCCTTACACATCCTGACACACCCTGACACACCCCTACACACCCTGACATACTCTGAGACATCCAGATGCACATCTCACTAATCCTGACACACCCTTACCCTGACACACCCTTACACACCCTGACATACTCTGAGACACCCAGATACGCATCTCACTAATCCTGACACACCCTTACCCTGATGCACCCTAACACACCCTGACACATCCAGACACACCCTGACACACTCTGAGATACCCAGATGCACATCTCACTAATCCTGACAATTTGTGACACTCCTTGACTAATCATGACATATCTGAACCCATCCTGACACACCCCATCAGAACCTGATGTCATGACACACCCTGATACATAATGAACTGCATTGACACATTCTGACACATCCTGACACACACCAACACATCTTTACACATCCTGACACACCCCGGCACATCCTGACAAATCCAGACACACCTTCACACACCCTGCCACACCCTTACACATCCTGCCACATCCTGACAAATCCAGACACACCTTCACACACCCTGCCACATCCTGCCACACCCAAGCACTCCCTGACATCCCTGGCAAGTCATGACACAAACCTGACACATCCGGATACACCTAACACACCCTGCCACATCCTGACACACTCTGACACACCCTGACATACCTTGACACACCCTGACACACCCCAACACCACCTGCGAAATCCAGACACACCTTCACACACCCTGCCACACCCTTACACATCCTGACACACCCAAACACTCCCTGACATCCCTGGCAAGTCATGATACAAACCTGACACATCCGGATACACCCTAACACACCCTGCCACATCCTGACATACCCTGACACACCCTGTCACACCCTGTCACACCCTGACACACCATGACACACCCTGACACCCTGACATACCCTGACACACCCTGTCAGACCCTGACACACCCTGACATACCCTGACAAAACTATCCCTCCTGACACACTTAGACAAAACACTTACATACCCATACACATCTTGAAACATCTAGACCAACCCTAAGATATCTTGACACATCTAGGGACATTCTGACACATGTAAACTCCCTGACATATCCTGCTGTGCTCGCATTGGCCAGGTCTGCCATCATGTCTTCATTCCAGATAACAGAAAACCCCAATATGATAAGTAAGGATTAAATCTAATAATTACATTAAAATCTTCACTCGCAGTCAGTCATACGCGTTTCAATTCACGTGATGCACTTACTCTCTTCAAAATCCTCGTCAGACTCATTTCCGGGGCCTGAAAATAAAAATACAGTAACAGGTATTTATAAAGCGCCAAGAAGTTCCGTAGCGCTGTACAATGGGAGCGACAGGAATAACAAATATACATACTAGATAAACACACAGAACAGTAGGAGAGGAGACCCTGCCCGAGAGCTTACAATCTAAGAGGAGAGGGGTGGGACATTAGGTGAGGGTAAATCGAGTACATAAAGTATCGGGGCGCATGTGGACTGAATGGGAAGTTGGCGAAAGAATTGTAGAGTTGGGGAATAATGGAGTGAGCTGATAGGCTTCTCTAAAGTAATGTGTTTTCAGAGAGATCTTGAAGGACTGGATAGACGGGGAGAGTCTGATGTTGCGAGGGGGGAGTTCCACAGAAAGGGGGCAGCTCAGGAGAAGTCCTGAAGGTGAATGTTGGGGGTGCGGGTATGAGGAACTGATAGGATCAGGTCATTGGTCGAGTGAAGTGGTCGGGATGGGATGTAGCTGTTAATAAGGGAGGAGATGTAGGCAGCGGCGCGGTTATGGAGAGCTTTATATGTGATCAATATCATGAATTGGATTCTAAAGGAAACAGGAGCCAGTGTAGAGATTGACAAAGGGGCGAGGTGTGAGAGGTGCGAGAGGTGAGGTGTGAGAGGTGCGGGAGCTGAGGTGTGAGACGTGCGGGAGGTGAGGTGTGAGACGTGCAGGAGGTGACTGAGGTGTGAGAGGTGCGGGATCTGAGGTGTGAGAGGTGCGGGAGCTGAGGTGTGAGAGATGTGGGAGGTGACTGAGGTGTGAGAGGTGCGGGAGCTGACGTGTGAGAGGTGCGGGAGCTGAGGTGTGAGAGGTGCGGGAGGTGACTGAGGTGTGAGAGGTGAGGGAGCTGAGGTGTGAGAGGTGCAGGATGTGAGGTGGATGAGCCTGACACAGGTGTTCATTACAGACTGCAGAGGCAGAATCTGGGACTTTTTAAGATCAGAGAGAAGGAGGTTACAGTAGTCAAGGCGGGAGATAATAAGAGCTTGGATGAGCATTTTAGTAGAGTCTGGATTAAGACAGGGACGGACACGCACAATGTTTTTTAGGTGGAAGTAGCAGGATTTGCTTAGTGAGGAGTAAAGGATAGATCAGAGTTGAAGAGGACCCCGAGACAACGAGCCTGAGAGGTAAAAGTAATGGTGGCACCATTCACCTAAAGGGAAATGGGCATGGGAATGTTGAGTTTCTCCAAATGAGAAACCATCTGGGGGTGAAGATACATCGAGTAATACAAACTATGACAAATGGGAGGGGATATATGTGATATTATGGGGGGTTTATAGAACATAATGGGAGGGGGTACATAAAAAGTGGGAGAGGTTATGTGACATAATGGGAGGGGTTGTGTAACATAGTGGGAGGGGCTATCACTCATGGGAGGGATTACACAGAAATACAGTACACATTACTGTAATAGTGAGTATATAGCATTCATATATTTAATATAGCAGGTGGAGGATAGAGGAGGACGAGCAGATGGAGGATAGACAGGGTGAGGAGGTGGAGGATAGAGGAGGATGAGCAGGTGGAGGATAGAGGAGAGAGAGCAGGTGGAGGATAGAGGAGGGCAAGCGAATGGAGGATAGAGGAGGGTGAGCAGGTGGAGGATAGAGGAGGGCAAGCAGGTGGAGGATAGAGGAGGGTGAGCATGTGGAGGATAGAGGAGGACGAGCAGGTGGAGGGCGGAGGAGGGCGAGCAGGTGGAGGATAGAAGAGGGTGAGCAGGTGGAGGATAGAGGTGGGCGAGCAGGTGGAGGATAGAAGAGGGTGAGCAGATGGAGGATAGAGGGGGGCGAGCAGGTGGAGGATAGAAGAGGGTGAACATGTGGAGGATAGAAGAGGGCGAGCATTTGGAGGATAGAAGAGGGTGAGGAGGTGGAGGATAGAAGAGGGCGAGCAGGTGGAGGATAGAGGAGGGCGAGCAGGTGGAGGATAGAGGAGGGCGAGCAGGTGGAGGATAGAGGAGGATGAGCAGGTGGAGGATAGAGGAGAGCGGGCAGGTGGAGGATAGAGGAGGGCAAGCAGGTGGAGGATAGAGGAGGGCAAGCAGGTGGAGGATAGAGGAGAGCAAGCAGGTGGAGGATGGAGGAGAGCGGGCAGGTGGAGGATAGAGGAGGATGAGCAGGTGGAAGATGGAGGATAGAGGAGAGCAAGCAGGTGGAGGATGGAGGAGAGCGGGCAGGTGGAGGATAGAGGAGGGAAGCAGGTGGAGGATAGAGGAGAGCAAGCAGGTGGAGGATGGAGGAGAGCGGGCAGGTGGAGGATAGAGGAGGATGAGCAGGTGGAAGATAGAGGAGAGCGGGCAGGTGGAGGATAGAGGAGGGAAAGCAGGTGGAGGATAGAGGAGAGCAAGCAGGTGGAGGATAGAGGAGAGTGGGCAGGTGGAGGATAGAGGAGGATGAGCAGGTGGAAGATAGAGGAGAGTGGGCAGGTGGAGGATAGAGGAGGAATGCAGGTGGAGGATAGAGGAGAGGATGAGCAGGTGGAGGATAGAGGAGAGTGGGCAGGTGGAGGATAGAGGAGGGCGAGCAGGTGGAGGATAGAGGAGGATGAGCAGGTGGAGGATAGAGGAGAGCGAGCAGGTTTCTTGATCTGTAAAGGGTAGGGATGAGCCGAACACTCCCCGAGTTCGGTTCGAAGCCGAACCCGAACTTTCCAAATGTTCGGATCCGAACCCGAACCCAAACTCGAACTCCATACAAGTCAATGGGGCTGAAAATTCGGTTTTTAGAGTGCCCTCCAAGAGGGCACATATGCTAGATATTTGCCATAAAAGGTGTATGGGGGTCCGGGTAGTGCCCTGGGGGACAGGAAACAAGGACAAAAAGTTTTAAAAAAAAGTTTTTAATCCTTTCACTGCTGAGGCATTTCACTGCTGTGTGCTGAGCTCATTTTTACCGCTTTCGCTCATCATGTTTAAACGCGATTTGAAGCCATATTTTAATAAATGACCCAAACATATTATATATCGTTCTTTCCGGCAGACTCCGCAGATTCATAATATATCATTTTTATGTGTGTACGTCATGTCCTGTCTGTATATTATAACAAAAAATACAATAAAAATTGAATTTTTAATCCTCTGCAGTGTGTAAAGTGTTTTTTTTTCACATTTTAGCACATGAGTGTTTGCAGTTATGTTTTCTATGGGGTGCGCTTGTACAAAAATTTGAAATGGGGACTTGTTACATTTTGTGGGGGGAATTACGTGATTTTTAGCAAACGCACCCCATAGAAAAAAATCATTAGTGCAGCATCATTGTTCACATTATAATTGAAATGTGCACAATATTGCTGCATTAATAAAAACAACACATATTTTTTTAAAATTTATTTATTATTTTTATTATAATTTTTTTTATTATTTTATTTTACTTTGTACCTAGTCATGTTGGGTATCATTCGAAAGGCCATGCTCAGGTTCTGGAGATATCGGGGTTCACAAGAACCCCCTATCTCCACCAGGGGATTTCCTTGGGAAATCCCCTGGCAGCTAGGGGTTCCCCGGCTATCTGACGTCATCACGCTATGCATGATGACACCAGGCAGCGAGGGGAGACCCCGGGGTGGAGCCGCCATCCAAGATGGCGGCCCCACCGGAGCTAGGCTGCACTTCAGCGCCACAAGGCGCTGAAGTGAACCCGGCGCTTGAGGGGTTAAAGCCAGGCACCGCTTAAAAGGGGAGACTCTCCCCTTTTAAGCGGTGCCTGGCTTTTGGCGCTGCTCCTTTCCGATCGGGAGGGAGAGGGATCCGAACGGATCCCCCCCTCCCTTCCAGGCTATCTCCCGGCATTGCCGGGGGGTCGCCTGGAAATGACGTCATTTACGCCGGCAGGAGCTTGACTTCAGCGTCTGAGGACGCTGAAGTCAGAACGCCGCGGGACCCCGGACAGAGAGGTAAGTATCTCCGCCAGGGGTCCCGCACAGCTGATGACGTGTGGGGCCCGTCCTCAGCATGCAACGTGCATCAATGAGGACGTGCCCCACACGTCTTCAGCAGTGAAAGGGTTAAAGGGACAGTGAGTTTTCCATGAAATAAGGGGTAAAAATATAAACGAAAAATTCCTTCAAATATTGTGCCTAGGAGGTCCCCATAACCTGCCCGTGAAGTGGCGGATTTCTAGGATGTATAGAAATATGTAAAAACCAAAAAATGACGTTTCATATGACGGTAAATGCTTTTCCTTTACTCTATCCATAAACAACTGCTTGGGGCGGCAGTCCAATGAACCCCCTATCTCCTGATCCGTGGCAGCTAGGGGTTAATGTTTGATATCGTTGGATCGGCCAGAGCATGGCCTTTCCAAGGATACCAAACATGAGCATGAAAAATGTTTTTTTAAAAAAAATAAAAAAAATATTTACAAAAATAAATAAACAAGTTTTTTTTTGTTTTTTTGTTGTTAATGCAGCAATATTGTTCCCATTTCAATTATAATGTGAACAATAATGCTGCACTAACGATTTTTGTATGCGGTGCTTTTGTTAAAAAAAGCAAAATTTTCCCCCAAAAAAATGTAACGAGACCCCATTTCTAATTTTTTTTACAAGCGCACCCCATACAAAATATAACTGCAAACGATCGCGTGTTAAAATGTGAAAAAAAACACTTTACACATAATAAATTATTGAAAATTCTAATTTTATTGCATTTTTGTTATAATATACAGACATGACATAACGTATACATATAATAATGACATATTATGAATCTGCCAAGTCTGCCGGAAAGAACGATATATAATATGTCTGGGTCATATATCAAAATATGGCTACAAAACGCGGTTAAACATGATGAGCGAAAGCGGTAAAAATGACCTCAGCACAGAGGTGTGAAAAGCCTCAGCAGCGAAAGGGTTAAATGCAGCATATTAGGATGTTTTAGGGCAATTAATTCTCAAATCTCAATCTGAAGCAGACACCACCCCACCCTCAGTATAGTGTACAATGTATCAAATTGATTACCAGACTAAAAACACCTGATGTTATGCCCGTTTGTGAACAGAGGTCATTTAGAGTTGATAATCTTTCCATGTACACATTAGTTTTTAATTCAATATCTAATAAACCGTTGCTTATAATATTCTGCAGTAAAGAGTCTCTTTATTTCTAGATTTTTTAGTATTTTTTTAAGCATTTTCTAGACTTTTTTCAAAATTTCTTTTTTTTTCGAACTCGAACCGAACACACCCAAAAAGTTCGAAATTCGTGAACTTTCGAACTGCCAAAGTTCGGGTCGAACTCCGAACCGTCCGAACCCGAACAGCTCATCCCTAGTAAAGGGCAGCTCCAGTTAGTTGGTGAATTTGGGGAGTGCTGCCCCCTGCAGGTACATACACAGGAATTCAGGGAATTCACAGCTATATAACATAAAGTGATTACGTACTTTGCGATGTTTGCTCAGTCGCCGGATAAAGGTCTAAAACACAATATGTCATAAAAAGCGGCACTGATTACATCATAAAACGTGTCATAGAAAGTTACACATTGAAAAACATTAAAACACAAAGTTACATCAAGAAACCTCACTCCATGTCTGAGAAGGAGAAACCAATAAATCTATAAAAACTGACGTCAAATAAATGAAATAATATTTTTTCAACACAAAACATTTGGTAGTTAAAGGGTTAAGTAACGCGTTGCTGTCACACGTTGCTCCAAAGTGATAAGAATTAATTTCTTTCCTATAAAAATACATTTATAGTAATAAGTTCAGGTCTGTCGTTGTTTCTGATTACTAAACATTTCTAATAAATGTCAGAAGGCGGAGTTTAAATATAAAAGGAGGAGCCTCCGCTCGTTAGATACTCACTACTTTCATAGCGCGGAGCTGCTTCTGGAGTCCTGGTTAAATCATGGAGACACAGAAAAGCAACATGAGCTGTGAGTCCGAAATCTGAATCAGACACAATATTATACGTAACAAATGATTCCTTACGGGGGGGCCGGGCGGCCGGTGATTGGGGGCTTATCTGCAGAGAAATAAAACACAAACATAAACATCAAAATATCATTATAATAACGATTAGTATCTACACAACACCTGCTTTACTATAAAAAACATTACAAGTTATATGAAAACTGATTTACGTGGCTCATATATAGGGTCGGGTTGCTATAGGTGGATAATATTTAGAATTGGGTTGCTATATATGGATCATATTTAGGGTCGGGTTGCTATAAATGGATAATATAGAGGGTCGGGTTGCTATACATGGA
The DNA here is from genome assembly GCA_009667805.1 of Leptobrachium leishanense. NCBI lineage: Eukaryota > Metazoa > Chordata > Amphibia > Anura > Megophryidae > Leptobrachium > Leptobrachium leishanense. The sequence continues at coordinate 160,419,609 of CM019069.1, forward strand.
TAATAATTAGGGGTGGGTTGCCATAGGTGGATAGTATATAGGGGTGGGTTGCTATACATGGATAATACATAGGATCAGGTTACTATATACAGAGAATATATAGGGTCGGGTCACTATATATTGATACTATATAGCGTTGGGTTGCTACATATGGATAATATATAGGGTTGGGTTGCTATATTTGGATAACATCCAGGACCAGGTTGCTATATATGGGTAATATATATGGTTGGGCCGCTATAGGTAGATAATATCCAGGGCCGGGTTGCTACAGGTGGATCACATATAGGACTGGGTTGCTATAGGCGGGTAATATATAGATGCGGGTCGCGATAGGTGTAAAATAAAATGGGGACAAGGCGCTACAGATGAACAATATACAGGCGCTATAGGTGGACTATATATAGAGGTGAGCTGCTATAGGTGGATAATATATAGGGGCTCTATTACACTCTTTGCGCAAAAACGCTCACGCAGAGCGTTAATTTGTGCGCGAAGCGTTAAACGTTAAAGCGCGTAAATTAACGCTGGTATTACAATCCGCGCGCATTTTTTCATCCGTCAAAAAATAACGCATGTAAAAAAGACACGCAAGATCGCGTGCGCATTAAAAACGTTGCGCGCAGAAATCAGTGTGCGGACTGTTTTTTCACGTGATTCAGCCAATCAGAATTAAGAACCACAATTGTCTCCCGTTCAGTTTTTGCACCTGTCAAAATCAATCTGCGCATATATGCTGCATCAATAATAAATGCACATGCAACTTCTCCATTTTATTGTTTGGGTATGTGTAGAATGTGTAACTATACGTTGCTGTTTTTTTTCGTGCTGGTGTATTTGGGTTCGGTCAGGACGTTCAGATTTGCCGTTAACACCAGCTTTTCAAAGACGTTAAAATTATGCGCGCAAAGGCTGTGCGTTAAACACTGCGCATAGATTGTAATACCATCCGCGTACCAGCGCACAAACGCATTTGCGCTCACAATGTTAAGTATAGGACGCGCACAGTACATTACGCTCGCAAAGGGTTCGCGCAGGTTCACACGCGGTATACGTTAACACACATTTTTTGCACGGACGTTGTAATACAACGTTCTGCGCAAAGGGTTTTCCCCTCGCGTTAATGCATTTTTGCGCACGAGTTAACATTTGCGCAAAGAATGTAATAGAGTCCAGGGTTGGGTTGCCATAGGTGGATAATATCCAGGGTTGGGTTGCTATGGGTGGATTATATAAAGGGTTGGGTTGCTATGGGTGGATAATATATAGGATTGGGACGTTACAGGTGGATTATATAAAGGGTTGGGTTGCTATGGGTGGATTATATTTAGGTTTGGGTTGCTATAGGTGGATAATATCCAGGGATGGGTTGCTATAGGTGGATTATACATAGGGTTGGGTTGCTATAGGTGGATAATATTTAGGATCGGGATGTTACAGGTGGATCATATAAAGGGTCGGGCTGCTATAGGTGGATTCTAGCCAGGACTGGGTTGCTATATGTGGATAATATATAGGACTGGGTTTTTATAGCCAAAGATTATCCAGGGTTGTGTCGCTATAGGTGGATAATGTATATGGCTGGGCTGCTATAGGTGGATAATATACAGGATCGGGATGTTGCAGACGGATCATATATAGGGGCGGGTTGCTATAGGCAGATAATATATAGGAGCGGGATGTCACATGTGGATCATATACAGGGTTGGTTCGCTATATGCGAATAATAGCCATGGCTGGGCGCTATAGGTGAAAATACCCAGGGGTGGGCTGCTATGGGCAAATAACATATACGTTTGGGGCGCTATAGGCGAATAATATATAGGGCTGAGCCGATATAGGCAGATCATATATAGGGTTGTGTTGCTATATGTGGATTATAAATAGGGTGGGTCACCATAGGTGGATTGTATATAGGGCGAGGCTGCTATATGTGGATTATATGTAGGATTGGTCGCTACATGTGGATTATATACAGGGTGGGGTCGCTATAGGCGAATTATATATAGGGTTGGTTGTTATAGGTGGATAATATATAGGATTGGGTTGCTATAGGTGGATAATATATAGGGTTGGTTGCTATAGGTGGATAATATATAGGGTTGGGTTGCTATAGGTGGATAATATATAGGGTTGGTTGCTATGGGTGGATAATATATAGGGTTGGGTTGCTATAGGTGGATAATATATAGGGTTGGTTGCTATAGGTGGATAATATATAGGGTTGGGTTGCTATAGGTGGATAATATATAGGGTTGGTTGCTATAGGTGGATAATATATAGGGTTGGGTTGCTATAGGTGGCTAATATCTAGGTTTAGGTTGCTATAGGTGGATAGGGTCTCGGTTAGGTTGTGCGGTTCGGTGGGAAGTCTGTGGATTCTTACTTTTGCAGCAGCTGATGCAGATTCCCAGAAGGACGATGAATGATGTTCCACATGCGGCCATGACCCAGGTCTCTGCTCCAGGCCTCGGGGCGCCCAGCTCTGGAGACATTGATGCCTTCTCCATACTTTACGCCATCTCTTGGTTGATCCTTCTTTCCATTATCTCATCTCTTTTATTTTCCGAGCAGCTCCTCCCGATGATTTATTCTCTTAGACCGAGGTCCACCCTGTACCATCTGCAGTGTCTAATGGTCTCCTGCTTGTCTTCTCTCTCTGGTGGCTAGTTTCCTGATGATTGTTGCTCTCCTTTACCCTCATTGCACTTTGCACGCCATGTTTCGTGTTGTCACTGCGGCCCCGATCTCCCAGTTACGTGTCTTCTGTATGTTCCTCCCTGGTCTTTTACTTCTGGTGTCGCTCCTGAGGCTCCTCTCATGCGACGCGCAGGTTTTTGTTGCCTTCTGTCAGTTTGTCTTTCTGATTTTGGGGTTTCCTGGGTGTAGGACAGACCCGGGCAGAGAGCAGAGACGCCTCTTATGTCTGTGACAGATTGTTCTTTGTAAACCACAGGCCGTGGGACGTGATCGGCCGCCGCTCTAGCATCATGTGCTACTTTCACTTCCTACGAGCCCCGGTCCAGGCTTAGAGGGGTGGGTTTCATGCTGGGACAGGACATGTCGCTGAGGTGTAAACTCATTGGAGGGGGGTCCATACAGTGTTGTGAATGCTTTATTATAAATATGGTTCCTCGGTTCCTCGCCGCGCTGCTTCCTCTTTGCAGCTGGATGTCAGACGGATAAGACCTGGTTTCCCACCCTGTGTTTGGTGTTGTGGGTCTTGTTTCGTCTTTTGCTGTGGAAGTCACAGATATTGGGGGGGATTAGAGGACTATGGCAGCGCCTTTCAGGATCACTGAGGCTCAATGAGATCTCTTGGAGAGGGGGTCACTGACTGGCCAACACCGAGAAGAGGCCGATTGGTTTAGCACCGTGGCTTTGAGGGGTGCAGGGCGCGGGTAACATTTATCCATTTCTGACGCTCTGTATTAGAGGGTTTACAATGTTTATATGGTTTCTATACAAAATATAAACATGTGGCCGGAGCTCGTCCTCTACAAGAAGTGCGTCAGGGCGGCGGTGACCTGCCCAGGAATAGAATGCACAGGTGCTCATGTATCTTCAGCGTTATGGGGGGGGGTCACTGCAAACCGAACAACAACAATGTAACCGAGAGTGAGATTTAACACGTTCAGCGGGGGACGATGAGACATCTCACAGCAACCGTGTACACAGGGCTGGACTGGGACAAGAAAATCAGCCCTGGACTTCATCCAGACCGGCCCACTTTATACTTATGCAAATACACAAACATAGTATATAAACCAACCGCATCGCTCGACCAATCGCTGGACAAAGTTTCTGCAGAGCGATTGGGTAAAGAAACGCAGCGGCTCTGAAGTTGAGCGCGCACCATGTCTTAAGGTGAGGTGGATGCGCAGCGGGTCTCACAGGCACCGTGGCCCCAATATCAGACTGCGGCCCCAATATCAGACTGCGGCCCCAATATCAGACTGCGGCCCCAATATCAGACGATGGCCCCAATATCAGACTGCAGCCCCAATATCAGACGGTGGCCCCAATATGAGACTGCGGCCCCAATATGAGACGGTGGCCCCAATATCAGACTGCGGCCCCAATATCAGACTGCGGCCCCAATATCAGACTGCGGCCCCAATATCAGACGGTGGCCCCAATATCAGACTGCGGCCCCAATATCAGACTGCGGCCCCAATATGAGACTGCGGCCCCAATATCAGACGGTGGCCCCAATATCAGACTGCGGCCCCAATATCAGACTGCGGCCCCAATATCAGACGGTGGCCCCAATATCAGACTGCGGCCCCAATATGAGACGGTGGCCCCAATATCAGACTGCGGCCCCAGTATGAGACGGTGGCCCCAATATTAGACTGCGGCAGAGCGTTCAGTTTTACAGATGAGGAAATTCTCACCTCACCCATTAAGGGCAGAGCGATCCGTGCGGTGAACCAGCATTCACACCGGCCCACTGAGCCATCAGCCCACTGGGAATCTCCCTGTAGTTCCTATGGCCAGTACATGCCTGTGTGTACACAATGAACTGTTGAGAGGATACAAATTCAGAATGCCATGTGTCTGTCTGTGTGTCTATCTGTCTGTGTGTGTGTCTCTGTGTGAGTCTATCTGTATGTGCGTCTGTCTGTGTATGTGTGTCTGTGTGTGTCTGTGTGTGTCTATCTGTCTGTGTGTGTGTGTGTCTGTCTGTGTGCGCGTCTGTCTGTGTGTGTCTGTGTGCGTCTATCTGTGCCTGTGTGTGTGTCTGTCTGTGTGTGTCTATCTGTCTGTGTGTGTGTCTCTGTGTGAGTCTATCTGTATGTGCGTCTGTCTGTGTATGTGTGTCTGTGTGTGTCTGTGTGTGTCTATCTGTCTGTGTGTGTGTGTGTCTGTCTGTGTGCGCGTCTGTCTGTGTGTGTCTGTGTGCGTCTATCTGTGCCTGTGTGTGTGTCTGTCTGTGTGTGTCTATCTGTCTGTGTGTGTGTCTCTGTGTGAGTCTATCTGTATGTGCGTCTGTCTGTGTATGTGTGTCTGTGTGTGTCTGTGTGTGTCTATCTGTCTGTGTGTGTTTCTGTCTGTGTGCGCATCTGTCTGTGTGTGTCTGTGTGCGTCTATCTGTGCCTGTGTGTGTGTCTGTCTGTGTGTGTCTATCTGTATGTGCGTCTGTCTGTCTGTGTGCGTCTATCTGTGCCTGTGTGTGTGTCTATCTGTGTCTGTTTGTGTGTGTCTGTGTGTGTGTCTATCTGTGCCTGTCTGTATCTGTGTGTGTGTGTGTGTGTCTGTCTGTGTCTGTCTGTATCTGTGTGTGTGTCTGTCTGTATCTGTGTGTGTGTCTGTGTGTGTCTGTCTGTATCTGTGTGTGTGTCTGTATCTGTGTCTGTCTATTTGTATTTGCGTCTGTGTGTGTCTGTGTGCGTCTATCTGTGCATGTGTGTGTCTATCTGTCTGTGTGTGTCCGTGTGTGTCTGTCTGTGTTTGTGTGTCTGTGTGTGTCTGTCTGTGTGCGTCTACCTGTGCATGTGTGTCTGTCTGTGTGTGTCTGTCTATGTTTGTGTGTCTGTGTGTGTCTATCTGTGTCTGTTTGTGTGTGTGTCTGTGTGTGTCTATCTGTGTCTGTCTGTATCTGTGTGTGTCTGTGTGTCTATCTGTGTCTGTCTGTATCTGTGTGTGTCTGTGTGTCTATCTGTGTCTGTCTGTATCTGTGTGTGTCTGTGTGTGTCTATCTGTGTCTGTCTGTATCTGTGTGTGTCTGTGTGTATCTGTGTGTGTGGCTGTGTGTCTATCTGTATCTGTGTGTGTCTGTGTGTATCTGTGTGTGTGGCTGTGTGTCTATCTGTGTGTGTCTGTGTGTCTATCTTGTGTTTGTGCTTTATAGATAATTCACAGTAGTGTCAGCGTCACAATGTATAGTAATTATGATCCTGCCTGTTCATCGATTTCTTGTGTTTTTCACAGTTGCTGCTGAATAGTTTCTTTTCCCCCAAATAATAGTGATGTGACTAAGCAGGGGGTGAAGGAAGGAAGTGATGGCGGCTTTATGGGCCGTTTCCTGTCACTCTGCGGGTCTCTGTGTGTGTGTTTGGAGATGTGGGATTATTTGTAATTAAGACACTCGATACACGGTTTGTTTCACTTTCTTGATTTATTTCTCTGTGAAATGTCGTCATATTCAGCCGTGAAGAAGCTGGGAACAGAAACAAGTATCATCACGAAGAGGAAGGAACACGAATCTGCATTTTATCTCACTTTGTGCAGGAACTTAGAGTTTAGGGAAACATATCGAGAAAATCTCAGGCGATTGTCAGCCGCAAACAGAGACACAAACAAGACACAACACACAAACATATTTATAAGGCGGGAATACAGGGGTCCTGAGACAAGGTGGAATCCTAGAACTGTCACTATGGAAACCAAGGGAACATCTTTGGTCCAATTGATCTAGTTTGCTCCATAATTGTTTAAACAAAACCCCCCAAATTTCTCAGGATTGAGGAGGAATTACCAATACAAGGCGATCTCACAAAAATAATAAAATGGAAATCCAGAGGTAACGTCAGTCAGAGCCGAGCGCCCTCCTGTAATGGCGGAATAAATAAAACACAGACATAAGCCAAAACAGATTCATCCTGCACAGATACATTGTGATGGATAAACCCTCTATACTGTATGATATCCCTGCAGGATTTGATAACGTAAAAAATATTTAAAGCAATTAAAAACTCTATTGGAAATACAGTTACTTTTTGCGCATAATTTTTCTCTATATATTAAAGGTAGAAGTAAAGAAGCAACTGAGTATACGGAGAAATATGGACATGGTTTTAAATCTGTCCTTTATGAGAGCTCTTTGCACATGCTCAGTCTGCGCCTAGTGACATATCTTTACTATACAGAGAATTACAGCTCCCCTTCTCTAACTACCAGCAGGTATCAATAAAGTTTTGAATATTCAAGCTTCCTTTCCAGTGAGGGAGGAGTGGTGGCAATTTCCAATCTCCACACAGAGATACAGAGGGACAGAAGCTTCTGTTCCAGTGAGGAAGGAGTAGCGAGGTGTGGCCTGTCCCTGTGCAGGGATACAGAGGGACAGGATGGAACAATAAAGCTATATTTCTTGAAGCTTCTTTCCAGCAAGTGGGGGGAGGCCCATCCCTGTGCATGGATAAATAGGGACAAGATGGAACAATAAAGCTTTGTTTGTTGCAGCTTCTTATCAGTGAGGGGGTGAGGCCAGTCCTTGTGCAGACATACAGAGGGACTGGATGGAACAATAAAGCTTTGTTTGTTGAAGCTTTTTTCCAGTGAGTGGGTGTGGCCAGACCCTGTGCAGACATACAGAGGGCCAGGATGGAACAATAAAGCTTTGTTTGTTGAAGCTTCTTATCAGTGAGGGGGCGTGGCCAGACCCTGTGCAGGCATACAGAGGGGCAGGATTGCTTCAGGCAGGTTAATTTCTCCCCAGGGACAGAATCCCTCCTGCAGGACAAAGGTGCGTGGGGGGGGGGTATAAAGGATCAATTTTACATTTAGTTCAAACATATGGAGTGAAAGAGTTAAATTTGTGGTGGGGGGGTTGTTAGTTTTGTAGAAATTGAGGTTTCTGTTTCACGTTTCTCTTTAAAGTAATGGACGTTGTGTTGCTTTTTTTTGTTTATATTCCCCAGAGGCTCAGAGCGAGGCCTGGAGTGCATCGGCTTTGTGGACTGCGTTGGTTTTGTGGAATGCGTCGACATCATGGAGTGCATTGATTTTGTGGAGCTTGTCAGCATCGTGTAACGCATCAGTTTTGGGAGCATGTCAGCGTTGTTGAGGTCATTGGCTTAGTGGACTGGGATGGCTTTGTGGAGCGTGTCACCCACGTGGACTGCGTCAGTTTTGTGAAGTGCGTCAGTTTCATGGAGTGCGTTGATTCCTGAAGTGCATTGACCTTGTGGAGTGCATTGGTTTTGTGAAGTGTTTCGGCGGCGTGGATTGCGTCGGTTCCGTGAAGTGCGTCGGCGTCCACTCGCTCAGATCTTCAGCCAATGCTCTAACCCCATTGGCGTCTCTGGAAGCACAAGGTGAGGGGAATAAAGTGGAGCGGATCCTCTCTCTGTGGAAGTCTGAGCGCTCGGGTGCAAAGGACGTGTGTGTTGGGTTGATGTTACAGATTGTTGCAGGTTGGTGTCGGAGGGGGTGACCACTTCCTGCTGTGTGAAGCAAGGCTGAGGAGGAAATGCCGGGGCGAGCGCACAGCTGTATTTATAGCGAAGCGGCCGCTGGTGTGACGGGACGGTGAGATCTCGCTCAGGCGCCGGCGATACGAGCATTAAATCCATCTCAGCAGCTGCTGTGTCTTCCTGGGCTGGAGGAGAAGAGGAGAAACTGAGCAAATCACGAGACATGAATACATAAAATGAATATATTAACATAAAAAATATAAATTATGATAAATATTATATAATATGATCAGTAATTATATAAATAATATAGAATCACGCTGAGCATTCAGAGCTAATGATACACAACCTAAAGCACAGCTGCAACAACGTGACCTTCCACACCTGGATACACAGGCCCCAGGCTTATGAAAATATGTTTCAGCACCAGGACAGCAACACCGCAGGCTCCGGTGCAAAAAATCCCCCTGTCCTTGGTGCTGAAATAGGTTTCAGCACCAAGGACAGCACCCGCCGAAAGCAGCCAGACCGAAGGAAATAAAAAAAATCCTCTGCTGCGTTCAGCAAAGGAAAAAGTCTCATTGTTTTAAAATGATTGGGAATCCAAAAATTTCACCTAAAATATACAAAAAAAGACTAAAAAAATTCTAAAAAAAATCAATAAATAAATAGAATAATGAATAAACGGTTTATTAGATATTGGATTAAAACGGGAATATTTTTAACATTGAAGCCTATGGGATTCGCCTGATTAAACCTGTCGAATGAAACCACTGAACAGCAGGGCATTTCACTGACATTTCTCTGCTGTTCAATGTGAATAGATTAACCATTGCTTCTCTATAGGGGATTTCACTGCCGTCGAATCGCAAAGAACGGCACCATGGTGCTGTCCATGGCCTGTGGTGCTGAATACAGCTGATTCAGTACGACACCCATTGGACAGGGACGCAGTGCTGAATCTAAGTGAAACGGAATAAAGAATCAATTCGTAAAAACGGAATCAAGTTGTTATATTCCGTTTCGTTTCGTTTTCTTTCTGTTTTGGACGGAATTGATGCGTTATTTCGGAAGTGTTTCTGAAATATGAATTGGTATAATTTCGTCCGAATTGTGATTCGAAACAAAACGCACATATCTAGCGCGCAGGAGGGTGCGACTGAATCGCTGATGTAAATGGTGAATCGCTCAGGCATTCAGTATCATGTTTTCAGCAGAGGCTCGGCAGGCGCCGGCAGCAGAGGACTACGTGGGTGAATCGCTCTGGCGTTTGGCCCTTTAGGTTTCTTTCCTCACTTTAATTCAGGATAAAGAGCATGAAATGATCAGTGTGAGATTATTTACAGTTTGTAATAAATGTATCGCGTGTGTACAGTAAAATATCGGCGACTTGTGTGTCTATCACAGGCTCCGCCTCCAGATCAGCGGGTCCCTCGTATAGGTTTGGTCCAGTGATTATAAAACAACAGATCGGTGACAGGACAGACATTCTGCACCCAGGCTTTACCTCAAGTCCTTTCTGCTTTCCACATTTTCATAATCATTCTCGTCTTCACTGGCTGCTTGCGAGAGAAGAAAGGGTTAAAGGTGAGCGCTTGCAGATATGCCGGTAGTGTGTGTGTGTCGTATGTGCATAAGTACGTGTGTATTTCATGCACATAACTATTTGTGTTTTGGTTTGTGTATAACTACTTGTGTATTTGTGTGTGTATTTTTCGTGCACAGAACTTTAGGGTCTATGCATGTAATTTCGATGATTTGAGCTTTGACCCATTTCGGTGATTCAATTCAGTGGAAAATACGGTGAATTCAATATTTTGCAAATCGTCACCGTATTTTGCCGAAATTGGATTCACCAAAGCAGTTATTGGACATCGCTGATAACCGCCGAATTGCACCGATAACCACCGAATTGCACCGATAACAGCCGAATTGCGCCAATGACCGCCGAATTGCACCGATAACAGCCAAACTGCACCGATAACTGCCGAATTGTGCCGATAACCGCCGAATTGCACCGATAACTGCCGAATTGCGCCGATAACCGCCGAATTGCACCGATAACTGCCGAATTGCGCCGATAACCGCCGAATTGCGCCGATAACCACCGAATTGCACCGATAACTGCCGAATTGCGCCGATAACCGCCGAATTGCACCGGATTGGCCTCCGTGATTTCCACCAAACTAAAAAACAAAGGAAGTCTCCTAATCTCCTAATAAGACGTTAAATCAATAAAAATGTATCGAAACGTGCCTAAATAATAAAAGAGGTCCTGTAAAAAATAATAAACATGTCGGATACAGAATAATAGAACAAAACTATTGTCTAACAAATACAAAAAATACAAAAAGCTCTTCTAAAAAATAAAGAAATAAAAAGGGTTTTTGCAAAAATAAAAATACTAAATGGTCTTTAAAAATAAAAATTAGAAAGATTTTCCATTTGTTACATTGAAAGCTGTTGGATTCTCCTGTTTAAAGCTGCCGAATGAAAAATGCAAAAATAAATCAGGTCATTTGGTCGATATCTCGGTGCAGTTCTGTGAATAGAAGACACAATAGTCTCTATGGTTAATTTCCGTGTCGCTAAATTGCGACAAATTTGTCAGTATTGACAGCTTTATGAATAGATGAATTGAGCCGCAATTGCAGATGCAGTAAAATTCGGGGCTAATTTGGAGGTTAGTGAATATCCCCCATGTATATATTAGAGTGTGTATTTACCTGTGTTTCAGTGTGTGTTGGTGATTGCACATATAAGTGTAAATGTGTGTATGCGCAGGGACACAACCAAAATCTACTGGTATCGGGGTTACAGTGTCTCGTGTCATGGTCCAGTTGTGTCAGTTGTTGCGTCACACCTGCCCCCCCCCATCATGGGCTCCCTCATGGAGTGCGTAGCACATTGTGCGACACTCACCGTCATCAGATTGTTTTGGAGCATCTTCTACATTAACATATTCTGCTCCTTCACCTGTTGTGACAAATGGGAATGAGTCGTGAAGTAAAACGTAGGGACAGGAGACATTGTGTTTTACATGAGAAGCAGAAAATGTTCCCTCCAGTCACAGCTCATAATCCATCAACTGCCCCTCTCTCCATCAGTCATACCCGGGATGCAGAAAATGTTCATATTTACATCCAGTTACAGATAATCAACTGCTCTCCCTGCTGGCTAATAAGAACTCATCAACTGCTCTCCCCACTGGCCAATAGCTCATCAACTGCTCACCCCACTGGCCAATAGCTCATCAACTGCTCTCACCACTGGCCAATCACAGCTCATCAACTGCTCTCACCACTGGCCAATCAAAGCTCATCAACTGCTCTCCCCACTGGCCAATCATAGCTCATCGACTGCTCTCCCCACTGGCCAATCATAGCTCATCCACTGCTCTCCCCACTGGCCAATCATAGCTCATCCACTGCTCTCCCCACTGGCTAATCATAGCTCATCGACTGCTCTCCCTGCTGGCTAATAATAACTCATCAACTGCTCTCCCTACTGGCCAATAGCTCATAAACTGCTCTTCCCCACTGGCCAATAGCTCATCAACTGCTCTCCCCACTGGCCAATCATAGCTTATCAACTGCTCTCACCACTGGCCAATCATTGCTCATCGACTGCGCTCCCCACTGGCCAATCATAGCTCATCAACTGCTCTCCCCACTGGCCAATCATTGCTCATCGACTGCGCTCCTCACTGGCCAATCATAGCTCATCAACTGCTCTCCCCACTGGCCAATCATTGCTCATCGACTGCGCTCCCCACTGGCCAATCATAGCTCATCCACTGCTCTCCCCACTGGCTAATCATAGCTCATCCACTGCTCTCCCCACTGGCCAATCATAGCTCATTGACTGCTCTCCCTGCTGGCTAATAATAACTCATCAACTGCTCTCCCTACTGGCCAATAGCTCATAAACTGCTCTCCCCACTGGCCAATAGCTCATCAACTGCTCTCCCCACTGGCCAATCATAGCTCATCAACTGCTCTCACCACTGGCCAATCATTGCTCATCGACTGCGCTCCCCACTGGCCAATCATAGGTCATCAACTGCTCTCCCCACTGGCCAATCATAGCTCATCCACTGCTCTCTCCACTGGCCAATCATAGCTCATCGACTGCTCTCTCCACTGACCAATCATAGCTCATCGACTGCTCTCCCCACTGGCCAATCATAGCTCATCGACTGCTCTCCCCACTGGCCAATCATAGCTCATCAACTGCTCTCCACAATCAACAACTACATCTCCTTAGTGACTCCCCTCGCATTTCCCCATCCCCAGCTCATAACCCATCAACTTCCATTACAACCTGCTTCACCCATAACCTGGCTGAAACCAACTCATCGGCTGCTCTTCCCCTCATACAACCCTGACCAGCAAGGCTTCATCTCCTTTTCCTCTTATTGAATCTTCTCCACCCTGTCCCCTTGTGTATCTTTCTCCACGCTCTCCTTAGACCCTCCCATAAAGGTCTACAGGGACCATGCTGCTCAGTGACCAGTGAGCAGGGCATCTCTGCCCATGGATTCCCTGATCTGCTATCTTCCAGGTCATGGCTGAGGACCAACTAAGCCTTACATTGTGTCGTGTCCTCCACATCACTCTGGTCGCCCACGTTCACGTAGTTGTCGTTGGAGCCTGGAATCAAAACAGGTAAAATAACCTGATGAGAAATCCTGAGGTTTGGGAATGGCTAGAGCCGAGCCCCATGGGTACGGACAGACATTGTGAGGGGAGGAGGATGAGCGTGATGGATCAGACCACCTGGACGCGCAGGTACGGACAGACATTGTGAGGGGAGGAGGATGAGCGTGATGGATCAGACCACCTGGACGCGCAGGTACGGACAGACATTGTGAGGGGAGGAGGATGAGCGTGATGGATCAGACCACCTGGACTCGCAGGTACGGAGGTACGGACAGACATTGTGAGGAGAGGATGATGAGCATGATGGATCAGACCGCCTGGACACGCAGGTACGGACAGACATTGTGAGGAGAGGATGATGAGCGTGATGGATCAGACCACCTGGACTCGCAGGTATGGACAGACATTGTGAGGAGAGGATGAGCGTGATGGATCAGACCACCTGGACTCGCAGGTACGGAGGTACGGACAGACATTGTGAGGAGAGGATGATGAGCATGATGGATCAGACCGCCTGGACACGCAGGTACGGACAGACATTGTGAGGGGAGGAGGATGAGCGTGATGGATCAGACCACCTGGACTCGCAGGTACGGAGGTACGGACAGACATTGTGAGGAGAGGATGATGAGCATGATGGATCAGACCGCCTGGACACGCAGGTACGGACAGACATTGTGAGGAGAGGATGATGAGCGTGATGGATCAGACTACCTGGACTCGCAGGTATGGACAGACATTGTGAGGAGAGGAGGATGAGCGTGATGGATCAGACCGCCTGGACGTGCAGGTATGGATAGACACTGTGAGGGGAGGAGGATGAGCGTGATGGATCAGACCACCTGGACGTGCAGGTATGGATAGACACTGTGAGGGGAGGAGGATGAGCGTGATGGATCAGACCGCCTGGACTCGCAGGTACGGACAGACACTGTGAGGGGAGGAGGATGAGCGTGATGGATCAGACCGCCTGGACGTGCAGGTACGGACAGACACTGTGAGGGGAGGAGGATAATCGTGGTTCCTCATCTCGTAACCTGCGTGCAATTCATTAAATCTCGCCCGCGGTTGCAGAGTGTCTCCTCCACCAGCCGAGCGGTTGGGTCTTTAATCGTCTCATTTCTGATCTGTTTTGTTAAATATTTTGGATTCTTTTCTTGTTTTGTGTGAAAACACTTTAACGCGTTGCTGTAAGATGCTCTGAGCTCGCTGGTCGCGTCACGCAAGAAACGACCGCAAATCAAAGCGGGGATAAAAGTTAAAAAGCACATAGTATCAATCTACACATGCGTGATCAGACGTCCAGATAACCCCACTGCACCATGGGTAACCCCTGAGAGTAACAAACACAACATGGACATATTTACATCTGTTGGACGGCTTTGCTTCCCCCGAGCTCGTCACGTTCACATAATTATCATCCGTGGCAACTGCAAAAATAATAAAAAACATTTAACTCTAAACACACGACACAAATCTGAAGCTCCAGCCAACACGTAACACACACGCATCACCTCCAGGGTCGCTCAGACAGAGGGAGAGGACGTTTCCTCCGGGGACGCTCAGACAGAGGGAGAGGACGTCTCCTCCGGGGCCGCTCAGACAGAGGGAGAGGACGTCTCCTCCGGGGCCGCTCAGACAGAGGGAGAGGACGTTTCCTCCGGGGCCGCTCAGACAGAGGGAGAGGACGTCTCCTCCGGGGCCGCTCAGACAGAGGGAGAGGACGTTTCCTCCGGGGCCGCTCAGACAGAGGGAGAGGACGTTTCCTCCGGGGCCGCTCAGACAGAGGGAGAGGACGTTTCCTCCGGGGCCGCTCAGACAGAGGGAGAGGACGTCTCCTCCGGGGCCGCTCAGACAGAGGGAGAGGATGTTTCCTCCGGGGTCGCTCAGACAGAGGGAGAGGATGTTTCCTCCGGGGACGCTCAGACAGAGGGAGAGGACGTCTCCTCCGGGGCTGCTCAGACAGAGGGAGAGGACGTTTCCTCCAGGGCCGCTCAGACAGAGGGAGAGGACGTTTCCTCCGGGGACGCTCAGACAGAGGGAGAGGACGTCTCCTCCGGGGCCGCTCAGACAGAGGGAGAGGACGTTTCCTCCGGGGCTGCTCAGACAGAGGGAGAGGATGTTTCCTCCGGGGCCGCTCAGACAGAGGGAGAGGACGTCTCCTCCGGGGCCGCTCACACAGAGGGAGAGGACGTTTCCTCCGGGGCCACTCAGACAGAGAGAGAGGACGTTTCCTCCAGGGCCGCTCAGACAGAGGGAGAGGACGTTTCCTCCGGGGCCGCTCAGACAGAGGGAGAGGACGTTTCCTCCAGGGCCGCTCAGACAGAGGGAGAGGACGTTTCCTCCGGGGCCGCTCAGGCAGAGGGAGAGGACGTCTCCTCCGGGGCCGCTCAGACAGAGGGAGAGGACGTTTCCTCCGGGGCCGCTCAGACAGAGGGAGGGGATGTCTCCTCCGGGGCCGCTCAGACAGAGGGAGAGGACGTTTCCTCCGGGGCCGCTCAGACAGAGGGAGAGGACGTTTCCTCCGGGGCCGCTCAGACAGAGGGAGAGGACGTTTCCTCCGGGGCCGCTCAGACAGAGGGAGAGGACGTTTCCTCCGGGGCTGCTCAGACAGAGGGAGAGGACGTTTCCTCCAGGGCCGCTCAGACAGAGGGAGAGGACGTTTCCTCCGGGGCTGCTCAGACAGAGAGAGAGGACGTCTCCTCCGGGGCTGCTCAGACAGAGGGAGAGGACGTCTCCTCCAGGGCTGCTGAGACAGAGGGAAAGGACGTTTCCTCCAGGGCCGCTCAGACAGAGGGAGAGGACGTTTCCTCCGGGCTGCTCAGACAGAGGGAGAGGATGTTTCCTCCGGGGCCGCTCAGACAGAGGGAGAGGATGTTTCCTCCGGGGCCGCTCAGAAAGAGGGAGAGGACGTCTCCTCCGGGGCCGCTGAGACAGAGGGAGAGGACGTCTCCTCCGGGGCCGCTCAGAAAGAGGGAGAGGACGTCTCCTCCGGGGCCGCTGAGACAGAGGGAGAGGACGTCTCCTCCGGGGACGCTCAGACAGAGGGAGAGGACGTCTCCTCCGGGGACGCTCAGACAGAGGGAGGGAACGTTACCTCCGGGGACGCTCAGCACAAAAATCCCAAGAGGCAAAAAGAATCGTTAATGAATTTGGCGCACACGCTACACGCTACACGCCTCTACACGTCCTTCACAGATCACAGTGCCGCCCATACAAGACACCCAGCACATGGCGTGGATAGAGATATGATACAAGGATTTAAGCTGATGACGCGGCACACAATGCACACACGCCTTTACACACATGACATGTCCGTGTACCTGAGGACATGCTGGTCCTGTTATCGTCAGTCGGGGTGTCGCAGGTTGTCGTCTCGTCCTGTGGATCACTTTTATCCGGGATCACCTCTCTGTGAAACCAGACCGAGGACACATTAACACGGAAAGGAGATTCCTACACCGGCAACCCATATAAAACAAACGCACGGGCACGCAATGTGACGTGTAGTGTCTGTGCCATGTGTGTAAATACGCGTCACAGGACACTCACATGTAATCACCAGGAATGGTCTCATTGGTATAACTCCCATCATCCTCCTCTTCATAATCCTCGTCGCTGGACTTGTTCATCCAGGATTTATCTGCATGAGATAAATAAGTGTCTTTCACTCAAAGTGAGTGAGAGTGAGTGAGAGTGAGTGTGAAAGTGAGAGAGTGAGAAAGAGCAAGTGAAAGTGAGTGAGAGTGAGATTGATTGACTGAGAGTGAGTGAGAGAATGTGACAGAGTGTGAGAGTGAGTGTGTTTGAGTGAGAGTGAGAGAGTGAGTGTGAGAGTGAGTGTGTAAGTGTGAGAGTGAGTGTGAGTGAGTGTGAGTGATTGTGAGTGTGAATGAGTGTGAGAGTACCTGAGGCTGAGGAGGATTTCGGCAGCAGCGCATGAGATACAGCGTTACTCACCGACAGTCAGCATTCTTTTGTCACTTCCGGCTCGAATCCCCATAATACTTTCTGCGACACAGAGTGAGGAAGATTAGGATCCTGCGCAGAGCGCGGTGCGTTTAACCCTTCACTGCCGAGCACTTATTGCATGTGATAAAACCAATAATTGGACTCTAAAGGAGCCAGGAAGCCAGTGTAAAGATTGACAAAGGGGTGAGGTGTGAGAGTTGCGGGGGGTGAGGTGTGTGAGGTACAGAATGTGAGGTGTGAGAGGTGTGGGAGGTGAGGTGTGAGAGGTGCGGGAGGTTAGGTGTGAGAGGTGCGGGAGGTGAAGTGTGTGAGGTACAGAATGTGAGGTGTGAGAGGTGCGGGAGGTGTGGTGTGAGAGGTGCGGGAGGTGAGGTGTGAGAGGTGCGGGAGGTGAGGTGTTTGAGCTTGGCACAGGCATTCATTACAGACTGCAGAGGTAGAATCTAGAAGGGACGAACTGCGGGAGGTGAGGTGTGTGAGGTACAGAATGTGAGGTGTGAGAGGTGTGGGATGTGAGGTTTGATAGGTGCGACATGTGAGGTATGATAGGTGCGTGAGGTGAGGTGGATGAGCCTGGCACATGCATTCATAACAGACTCCTAGGTAGAAGTAATGGTGGCACCATTCACCTGAAGGGAAATGGGCGCAGGAATGGAGGTTTTAGAGGGAGGGAAAATGAGAAGTTCAGTTTTAGAGAGGTTGAGCTTTAGGAAACGGGAAGTCATCCAGTCAGAGACAGCCGATAGGCCGGCAGTAACACGGATCAAGACGGACAGAGATCGAGAGAGGAAAGGTAGATTTGGGTGGCATTAGCATAGAGATGATATTGGAGTCCATGGGAAGAGATGAGGTTGCCCAGAGAGGCTGTATAGATCAAGAAGAATAGGGGACCCTGAACAGAGCCTTGAGGTACCCCAACCGAGAGAGGATCCGTTAGTGAAGAGGCACCAGCGAAGGAGGCCCTGAATGAGCAAAGAGAGAGATAGGAAGAGAACCAGGAGAGAGCAGAGTCACTGAGGCCAAGTTGACGCAGCGTGAGGAGCAGGAGAGGGTGGTCAACAGTGTCAAATGCAGCGGAAAGGTCAAGAAGAATAAGGAGGGAGAAGTGACCTTTGGTTTTAGCAGCAACTAAATCATTGGTCACCTTGGACAGAGCCGTCCCAGTGGACACTGGGAGCAAAACCTGGACTGGTGTGGAATGAATAGAGATTTGAGAGTGAGAAAACCATGGAGTTGCTTCTAGACCAGGCATTCCAAGATATTAGAGGCAAAGGGGAGCAGAGAGGTGGGGCGATAGTTTGAGAGGGAGGTAGGACCAAGAGATGCTTCTTTATAATCGGGGGATCAGAGCATGTTTGAAAGCAGAAGGGAAGATTCCAGAGGAGAGGATGAGTTAAAGGAGGGACAATAACTGGTAGGACAGACCAAATAGAGAAGAGTAATCTTATCGGTGAAGTAGTCGGCAAAGCTGACAGCAGTGAGGTCCGTGGGAAGGCGGGGTGGAAGTGGGGCGCGAGGTCCATGGAAGGCTGGGTGGAAGTGGGGCGCGAGGTCCATGGAAGGCTGGGTGGAAGTGGGGCACGAGGTCCATGGAAGGTTGAGTGGAAGTGGGGCACGAGGTCCATGGAAGGCTGGGTGGAAGTGGGGCACGAGGTCCATGGAAGGTTGAGTGGAAGTGGGGCGCGAGGTCCATGGATGGTTGAGTGGAAGTGAGGCGCATAAGCAGATTGAATCTTGAGAAAAGGTGGAGATAAGGGACAAGAAATAAGGTTGTTTAGTAAGAGATAAAGCGAGAATGTAGGAGCGGAGCATGATTCTGTATTGCAGGAAGTCAGCAGAAATGCGAGACTTCCTCCAGCCACGTTCAGCTGCTCTAGAACATTGCCAGAGATATCTTGTGCATTTAGTGTGACATGGTTGCCGTTTCGGCCTGTGTGTAGGACGGGGAGAGATAGGAGCGAGTTCCTCGAGTGATGAGGAAAGGGCAGAATTGTAGATGTCAGTGGCTTTGTCCGTGCAGTTGGATGTTGAGATTGGAAGGAAAAGAGGATGGATAGTGGTGGAGAGTAGTTTAGGATTCAGGGCACCAAGATGCCTTCTAGGTAGAAGAGGAGTGAGAGTAGAAGCAGGAGACTGGGTTGGTGGCAGGAGAAGTTGCCTGGATCAGAGCTGATTATCAGAAAGGAGGAGGTGTGGTAGAGAAGTTGGAAATAGTACAGAGGCTGGAGTAAATAAGGTCCAGGGTGTTGCCAGCTTGCTGGGTAGGAGAGTTGGACCAGTGTGTGACACATGCACACACAGACACATGCACACACAGACACACGCACGGATCACATTGTTGTCATCCAGTGAGTATAATGATGTTTCACAGAGCAGTGAATATAATGATGTTTCCCGGCTGTGGATTCATACAGGAATCACGCAGGCATTTTGGGGGTGCAGCGTCGTAACCCCCCGCCATAACAGGACATAATATCTGTATGTGGGGGCGTTTTGCTCACACGGTGCGTGCGTAGCTGCTCCATATGTCGATATAGCGTATCTTATAAACACTTTATTTCTCACCACTCATGTTGGCGCCGACAGAGCTTGTTCTGCGCTGGCTGAGAGCGGGGGATCTGTGAATGAGAGGTACACGACGGTCACACTGTGCATGAGACCCCACGCCTGATCTGCCTCTCACACTGAACTACATGTGCAACAACACGAGTACAGGCGCAACACATGAGAAACAGCACAACACGTCAGAACAGGCACAAAGAGTGGCTACAGACACAACATGTGAGTACAGCTTGCCACACAATGGTGCGGATTCACTCTCTCTTCCCAGGGTGTTACTGTTACTGCATTGCTTTATTGTCCCTACGTTATTGTTTGTCACTGTGTTATTGTCACCCCTGCATTACTGTTGCTAAGTTACTGTCGCTGTGTTACTGTCACTTCGTTGTGTTACTTTCACTGTTATTGTCGCAGTGTTACTGACAATGCATTGCAGTACTGTCGCTGTTGTCGCTGCATTACTGTCTCTGCATTACTGACGCTGCGTTACTGTCACTGTGTAATTGTTGCTGCGTTGCTGTCGCTGTGTTACTGTCGCCGTGTTATTGTCGCTGCATTACTGTCACTGTGTTACTGTCGCTGTGTTATTGTCACTGCTTTACTGTCACTGTGTTATTGTCTCTGCGTTACTGTCGCTGTGTTATTGTTGCTGCGTTACTGTCACTGTGTTATTGTTGCTGCATTACTGTCGCTGTGTTACTGTCGCTGTGTTATTGTCGTTGCATTACTACTGTCGCTGTGTTACTGTCACTGTGTTATTGCCGCTGTGTTATTGTCGCTGCGTTACTGTCGCTGTGTTATTGTCGCTGCGTTATTGTCACTGTGTTATTGTCACTGTGTTGCTGTCTCTGCGTTACTGTCGCTGTGTTATTGTCGCTGTGTTATTGTCGCTGTGTTATTGTTGCTGCGTTATTGTCACTGTGTTATTGTCACTGTGTTGCTGTCTCTGCATTACTGTCGCTGCATTACTGTCGCTGTGTTATTGTCGCTGTGTTATTGTTGCTGCGTTATTGTCACTGTGTTGCTGTCTCTGCGTTACTGTCGCTGCATTACTGTTGCTGTGTTACTGTCGCTGTGTTATTGTTGCTGCGTTATTGTCACTGTGTTGCTGTCTCTGTGTTACTGTCGCTGCATTACTGTTGCTGTGTTACTGTCGCTGTGTTACTGTTGCTGTGTTACTGTCGCTGTGTTACTGTTGCTGTGTTATTGTTGCTGTGTTACTGTTGCTGTGTTACTGTTGCTGCGTTACTGTCACTGTGTTATTGTCAGTGTGTTGCTGTCTCTGCGTTACTGTCACTGTTACTGTCGCTGTGTTATTGTCACTGTGTTGCTGTCGCTGTGTTACTGTTGCTGTGTTACTGTCGCTGTGTTATTGTTGCTGTGTTACTGTCGCTGTGTTATTGTCGCTGCGTTGCTGTCACTGTGTTGCTGTCTCTGTGTTACTGTTGCTGTGTTATTGTTGCTGTGTTACTGTTGCTGTCACTGCGTTGCTGTCTCTGCGTTACTGTTTGCTGTGTTATTGTTGCTGTGTTACTATCGTTGCTGAGTCCGAGCTGCACCTTCCGGCTCAACTCGAATCACTCACATTATTTGTGGATCAAATCACAATGAGCTGCGCTAAGCGCCAGGCGCTCAGGGACCGGTCAGTCGTTTGAATATTCCGTGGTGCTGGGTGACCCTGGCCGGTACTTACGGTATGGTGAGGAAGGGGTTGTATTGGGACGTGATGCTTGGAGAGATCGGGGTCCGCGGTGGATCTGCTCAGGAAAGAGAGATAAAAGATCCAGTGAGATCGATGCGAGTCCTGAGTGCGGGAAAAGTAATCAGATCCTTAATAAACAGAAAACCCAGGCCTTGATCTACCCGGGGAAATACAGCGAGAACCAGAGGGATAAAAAAATCCTCCCCAATGAGGACACATTCTTTACGAGGTGCGCCCCCTCCATCATCATACACAGAGAGGGATACTAGAGATATGCACGGCAAAAACAATTGTTTCGTTCCGTTCTAGACCCTGTAGTTCAGGTTTCTTTTCGTTTCGGTTCGTTCGATATGTTACCGTGATTCATATTTCAAATTGATTCATTTGTTCGGACAATCAGTAATTTGCATTTCGGGTTAATTCGTTATTTTGTTTTTATTAGTTATTTCGGAATGTGAAGTGGATGAATTACTTAGATTAAGGTAAACAAAAACAAAAAAAAGATGACTAAAGCCCTGTCTTTGGTGCTGAAACCTATTCAGCACCATGGATAGTAGCTTTGTGGTGATCCGTAGCCCCTCGGAGCTGCTATCCATGAGGCTGAAGAGGTTTCAGCACTAAGAATAGCTGCTGTATTGGTACTGAAGAGGTTTCAGCACCATGAATAGCCCTGCCGAACGCAGCAAGACTGAAGAAAAGAATACAAACCCGCTGCATAGGACAAAGAAAAAAATATTTCGCCAACAAAATACCACAAAATGCCTAAAAAATAAATATATAAAGAGTCTTTTTGCTGCAAGTGAAAACAATAAACAGTTGAATAAATATTTAATAAAACTGGGGAATATTTTTTACATTTAAACCTATGGGATTATTTGGTACCGGCTGTATTTTATTACTGGCTGCTATTTTCATTGTAGTACCGGCTGTATTTTATTTCAGTACCGGCTGGTGTTTTCATTGTAGTACCGGCTGTATTTTATTTCAGTACCGGCTGGTGTTTTCATTGTAGTACCGGCTGTATTTTATTTCAGTACCGGCTGGTGTTTTATTTTGGTACTGCTTGTATTTTATTACTGGCGGCTATTTTCATTGTAGCACCGGCTGTATTTTATTTCAGTACCGCTGGTGTTTTATTTTGGTACTGCTTGTATTTTATTACTGGCGGCTATTTTCATTGTAGCACCGGCTGTATTTTATTTCAGTACCGGCTGGTGTTTTATTTTGGTACTGCTTGTATTTTATTACTGGCGGCTATTTTCATTGTAGTACCGGCTGTATTTTATTTCAGTACCGGCTGGTGTTTTATTTTGGTACTGCTTGTATTTTATTACTGGCGGCTATTTTCATTGTAGTACCGGCTGTATTTTATTTCAGTACCGGCTGGTGTTTTATTTTGGTACTGCTTGTATTTTATTACTGGCGGCTATTTTCATTGTAGCACCGGCTGTATTTTATTTCAGTACCGGCTGGTGTTTTATTTTGGTACTGCTTGTATTTTATTACTGGCGGCTATTTTCATTGTAGTACCGGCTGTATTTTATTTCAGTACCGGCTGGTGTTTTATTTTGGTACTGCTTGTATTTTATTACTGGCGGCTATTTTCATTGTAGTACCGGCTGTATTTTATTTCAGTACTGGCTGGTGTTTTATTTTGGTACCGCTTGTATTTTATTACTGGCGGCTATTTTCATTGTAGCACCGGCTGTATTTTATTTCAGTACCGGCTGGATTTTATTACTGGATGCTATTTTCATTGTAGTACTGGCTGTATTTTATTTTGGTAGCGGCTGGTATTTTCATTGTAGTACCGGCTGTACTTTATTTTGTATGACTGGTATTTTTATACTCCATTAACTGCCTAAAAAATCCTAAAAAATCTTTAAATAAAGAGACTTTTTGCTGCAAATGAAAAGAAAAAACGGTTTATAGATATTTAATAAAAGCGGGGAATATTTTTTACATTGAAACCTATGGGATTCACCTGATTAAACCTGTTGAACAAACTACCAATACGCAGGGCATTTCACTGACATTTCTCTGCTGTTCGGTGTCTGTGAATAGATTAATCATTGCTTCTCTGTGGGGAATCGAGTGTAAGTGAAACGGTATAACGAATTGATCCTTAAAAACGAAATCAATTAGTTTTATACCGTTTCGTTTTCGTTCCTTTTCGGACCGAATCGACTCGTTTTTCGGATGGACTCGATTGCTTCCAGAAAAAGAGTTGGTAAATTTCGTCTGAATTTTTATTGGGGATGAAACGAAATGAAGTGCACATGTTTAAGAGATACTCACAGTATGAGCCGCTTGAGCTGCTCATCACGACAAAGCTGGAGGACGGCGGCAGGGTGAAGGTCGGCCTGGAAATAAACAGATAAAACAAATGATGTAACTCAATATATTAAGCGCAGAGTCCCCGCGGGGTTCATAGTGCCCCCCGTACGTGTTATAGACCCTCGTCTCGGGGCTTCTGTCGGTCTCCTGGTTTTATGAGCAGTTTGTGCAGGGCTCAAGTCATTAAAAAGAAGTGCGAGAACTCACCAAGGTTTCTGTCCCCCAATCAGCACCTACCATCTCACATGTTACACTCACACTCACACTCACACACACACTCACACTCACTCACACTCACTTCTGATATATTTATGTAGAAATGTGGATTTTAGCACAAATAAATGACAAATCCCATTTTTAATGTGACTTAAGAGGGAAATCTATGACTGATCACCTGGAAACAAGATTTATAGCATGTGGGACCCTTAGGGACGAGTTCCCTCTACAATGATAGTGGAGGCACTGTGTTCCCACGTCTTGCCCCAGGAATTGCCCCGGACGTTTTATGACACCGGCCTGTGGAATCGGTGTGCTATATATATTGTGTTATCCATAAAACGGCATTTCTTTGCTATGAAAGACTTTTTTCACTCATTCCATGACTTGGTGACCAATGGTGGGGTCACAGAGGTCGCTCACTGGCTTTATGGATGACCTTGTATGACCACTGAAAGGTCACGGTGTTCAGCTCACGTCTGGCACGTTATTTCCTTCTTGTTTCTGAAATTTGTTCCCCCTGTCACTCTTTCCCTCCGCAGCAGACTCAGATTTCACATTAATACATGTATACATTGTGACAGTGTGATTGCGGGCAGGGTGGTGGACCACAGGTTTATTAGCAGGCGAATGGAGAATGCCTTTTTCCCCCTATAGGGTTAATTCACAGCAAATGCCTGATTAAGTCTGCCCTGCCCTTATAGGAGATGTGGTTCCCTCTGAGGGGTCAGTCTTGGTGCTGGATGCAGCCAGGGAGGAAGCTAAATCCTGAGCCCAGAAGGAAGGTACATTATGTTTTGTTTTCTCAGATTGGTAAGTGGCTTAGCCGCCCAATATGTCAGACAGCGATTCTGAAATGTTTATTTAGCCTCAGCATGAAGGAGTAGGCGTTTGTTTTGTGTTTATTTTTCTGTCCATTGTGTACCCTGAAATGGCCGCACAATAACGAGAAGCAGAGGAGCCGATCTCGGTGTCCAGTGGCGATATCACACCGTGTTAATATGTAGAGGTGTGCATTCGTTTCAGAAAAATTCGGAATTTGGAACGAAATTCGTTAATTCGTATTTCGGAAGTACTTCCAAAATAACGAATCGATAAGATCCGAATTTGAAACGAAATGAACCCGTATCTAACTCGTTATACAAATTAAAAGAATATCGAATTAAAAGAAAAACTAGAATTTTTTGGTCCCGGAATTTGAATCGATAACGAATTGGTCTTAAATTAAAATACATACAAGTAAAACAGTCAGCAAACAACTTTATAAAACAAATACATTTCGTTTCACAGTTTACAAGCACCTGTCCCTGTTAAATTGACTCAATACTAAATCTGTGACACAGCTTAAAATTTAACCCTAGATTGTCTTTTAACATCAAAATGTGATTAATTGGGGTTTTATTTAGTGATCCAAAATTCAAATTGATATCAACTATCGAATTGATATATGAAATTCGAATCGATCCAAAGTGAAACGAAACACGAAACTAAATTAGTTCCGAAATGAGAAACAAAATGATTTAAAAACTGAACAAAACAAATTTTTCAGCCATGCACATCCCTGTTAATATGTATCATCGCGGTGACTCGCTAAAACCAGTCCCGTTTCTATATAAAGTCTGGGCTTTATGGGGTTACTATGATAATCATAATAGATATCACAAGTTGTGATTTAATAAGGAAACGTGTGAATGGACGTCGAAATAAAGCATTCAGAGTATGGGGCGAATGGGAATTCCGTTCCCTCTGCATAAAAAGTGCAGGAACTGCGTTCCCAGACGTTTCCACTCGATCTGACTCCTGAATACATCTCAGTCTGGTCACAGGTCCATAAAGTGTCCTGTGATGTCGCCTCCTCTATGTGTTCTTCTATCAGGTGGGATGGAGACCCTGGTGCCAGAAGACGCGGCACCGAGGAAGCCCTGACCGTCTGCACAGCTGCTTTAATCCTGACCATGACCCCAGCCGTCGCCTCGCCCTCTCGGTGTGACTGGAGAAATATACTGTATTAAAGCCGTGAAACATTGGCTGTTGTTACACATTAGAGGATGGAGACGTTTTCTCAGATTTTTGCCACCCAGAATCCTTTGCAGTAGCCGTCTGTAATTGCGGTTATAGTTGTAATGATTGAATACACTCACTTGTTATACTCCACATACTGCGGGATCCGATCTGCGGAGAGAGGGGGGAGGGGAGGACACGGAGGAATCATTAACCAATCAAATGTCTCTAGAAAATGCAATGGAAGAATTAACAGGACAGGCTGAGACCACTGACAGGAGAGCGCGGGATAAAACCCTGATAAAGCAGAATAATGTGTGGAATTTATTCCTGTAGAATAATGCCGAAAACGCACTATATATATATATATTAGAGGGGTTATTCAGCGAGCACCGGATTGGCCCCCAAAACTGCACCGAACAGTGACATTTGCCCGCACGGTGCGATTTCGTGTCCATTCGGCTAATCACAAAGCTGGCAATTCGCCAAATTGAATCTTTGTTACCGACTATAACCCCTGGAAAGATATGGACAAATGAATGCCTGAACACAGCGGGGCTTATTCAGAGAGCAGTGAGATGCTGCTGACATTTCGGTGCCCTTTCGTTCCCCCCACTTTGGGGCGATTCTACGATTCTAATTCGCTGACTCTGCGGTGTATTCAAGCACAACTGCAGGGTCCCCCGAGTGTAGGAAAAACCCACCGAACACTCACCGAAAACCCACAGAAACCAGCCGCCGATCACAGCGCAAACCAGCCGCCGGAAAAAGCCGACAGGCTGAAGAATGGGGTTCAAAAAAAAAAAAGTACGCTTGAAAGTTTCAAAATTGACACGCTGTTTGTAAAAAACTACTGAACGAAAATGTCTGGAATTTACATATAAAATCCTATGATTGATAATAAAAAGAGCTGTTACAGAAAAATGAAAAAATGCTATTAAAAAAAGCGGGAAAAAATTTTGCCGAAGAAAAAATCCTGAAGAAAAAAATCAATAAATAAAGAGACTTTTTGCTGCAGATTAAAATAATAAACATTTTATTAGATATTGGATTAAAACGGGAATATTTTTAACATTGAAACCTATGGGATTCGCCTGAATAAACCTGTCGAATGAAACCACTGAACATCAGGGCATTTCACTGACATTTCTCTGCTGTTCAATGTGAATAGATTAACCATTGCTTCTCTATGGGGGATTTCACTGCCGCCGAACAGCACTGTATTTCACTGCCGCCGAACAGGCACCGTATTTCACTGCCGCCGAACAGCACCGTATTTCACTGCCGCCGAACAGGCACCGTATTTCACTGCCGCCGAACAGGCACCGTATTTCACTGCCGCCGAACAGCACCGTATTTCACTGCCGCCGAACAGGCACCGTATTTCACTGCCACCGAACAGGCACCGTATTTCACTGCCGCCGAACAGCACCTTATTTCACTGCCGCCGAACAGCACCGTATTTCACAGCCGCCGAACAGGCACCGTATTTCACTGCCCCCGAACAGGCACCGTATTTCACTGCCCCCGAACAGGCACCGTATTTCACTGCCGCCAAACAGACACCGTATTTCACTGCCACCGAACAGTACCGTAATTCACTGCCACCGAACAGTACCATAATTCACTGCCACCGAACAGGCACCGTATTTCACTGCCGCCAAACAGGCACCGTATTTCACTGCCGCCGAACAGGCACCGTATTTCACTGCCGCCGAACAGGCACCGTATTTCACTGCTGCCGAAAAGCACCGTATTTCACTGCCCCCGAACAGCACCGTATTTCACTGCCCCCGACAAGGCACCGTATTTCACTGCCGCCGAACAGGCACCGTATTTCACTGCCGCCGAACAGCACCGTATTTCACTGTCGCCGAACAGCACCGTATTTCACAGCCCCCGAACAGCACTGTATTTCACTGCCCCCGACCAGGCACCGCCGAACAGCACCGTATTTCACAGCTGCCGAACAGGCACCGTATTTCACTGCCGCCGAACAGGCACCGTATTTCACTGCCGCCGAACAGGCACCGTATTTCACTGCCACCGAACAGGCACCATATTTCACTGCCGCTGAACAGGCACCGTATTTCACTGACGCCGAACAGCACCGTATTTCACTGCTGCCGAACAGGCACAGTATTTCACTGCTGCCGAACAGGCACCGTATTTCACTGCCGCCGAACAGGCACCATATTTCACTGCCGCCGAACAGGCACCATATTTCACTGCCACCGAACAGGCACCGTATTTCACTGTCGCTGAACAGGCACCGTATTTCACTGACGCCAAACAGCACCGTATTTCACTGCTGCCGAACAGGCACAGTATTTCACTGCCACTGAACAGGCATTGTATTTCACTGCCGCCGAACAGGCACCATATTTCACTGCCGCTGAACAGGCACCATATTTCACTGCCGCTGAACATCATCATATTTCACTGTCGCTGAACAGGCACCGTATGTGCAGGCAATTCACCAAAATTTGGCGAACTGCCAGCTCTCTGAATGGCCACGAAATTTCACTGTACGGGGAAATTCCCTGTTCGATGACATTTCGGGGCCAGATCGTCTCTCTCGGATTAACCCCGTTAGTGTATCCATGAATATGTATCATTGCCCTATATGGTAGAGATTGAGCACACTATTATAAGCAAACTGGTGTTAACACTCTGTATCTCTCCACTTAAAGGGAATATATCAAGACATACGGCAACTTTGTGGAATGTTTATTGTCAAAAGGAGTCATTTAATGTCATTGTATCCGGTAATGTGTGTATGTGACCTTATTGTCAGCATATAGCTATGATGAGTGCGCCACCTAGTGGACAGTTTATTCACTAAGAAATTATTATAGATTTTTTTTGAGAAAGGATTTTACCACAAAGGATATTTCTCTCGTTTTCAAGTATGTCCTGGGTGGCGAGTATGTACCGTTAGGTGTCTTGCCAAGGACACTTACTGGAGAGGTTTCTCGCTGGGATCAAACCCATGACTCCACAGGCTCTCTCCATGCAGAGCAGTGACATTACCTCTACTCCACCCAGATTGAGGTGGTTGTGATTATAAATAGGTGTTACATTATACTGTATGGTTCCTAGATAACAGACACACCATTAAGTGATCGCTTTTTATTGTATGATTTTTATTGCTTGAATTTCCTAATAAAGTTTATTACTTTAGAGATTTGTCATAATGACGGTAACGAGCGAATCACTAATTTACTTGGTACCACAAGTCCTTTGCTGTGGACACAAAGCTGTAATATTTAATGTTTGTGTTACCCCGAGCTAGTACCATTATATATATTGTGTAAATACACGTCTACTGGTCATTTCTTTTTCTATAGGGCAGGTTAAGCCTCGAGGGCTCAGATCTTGCGCAGGACAGAATGATTATATACACTGCTTGTATCATTTACTTGGAATCCGCCTCCTGCAGCGAATGCACAGTGCGGTGGCGAGAATCACAGGAAGGACGACGAAGAAACTCCACACCACGGCAGGAACGTTCAGAGAGTCCATGGCACCTGCCTGGAACAAAGCAGATTATACAGACCATCACACCGGAGACACGTTACCACAACGCAGGATACACACAGAGACCCCGGCATCATAACATGGAATTCAATGTCTTAATGTGCAGGTTATCATAACATGTATCACAAATAAATAAACCCCACCCGGCCGCGATGTGAAGCTGATACATGGGTTTGCAGAGTAATCTTCACCTCCATCAGAAGATCTTCCGCTCCCCCTTTGTATCACCTCATTCCACACATCATACCCTTCCCTTTCTATTATTTCTATTGGTATATTATAAATGTTTTTTAATTATTTCTGTATTTTAAGTGAAAGTAAAAATTAATTAATATTTAGATCCCAAATAGTAGAAATAAACTCAAGGTTTTCTATTTTATGGCATTTTGTGTAAGTGTGCAGGGATGGAATTAATTTAGGGGTTTATGTCAGAGCACAGAAAAAATATTCTTTATATCTGTGTGAGAGTGTGTGTGTAAACATAAAAAGCCCGTAAACCAGAGTGTAAATAAGTGTGCAGGGATGCGCTCTCCTTGTTTCACTGTCTTACTGGGAATGTGCGCTTAAAGTTTAACTTGCAGAAATGCGAGTGTTACCGTAAACACTGTAAATGTGAGTATTACTGTAAATCTCAGACATTCACCTTTTTTATTGTAAACCCCGTAAATCAGTGTTTTACTATAATCCAACAAATCTGAGTCTTACTGTAAATCCCATAGATGTGAGTTTTACTGTAAATCCCTAACTTGTGTGTGTTTTTAATGCAACAGTGGAAATATTACGGTACCGACTTGCGTATTTTTACTGTAACAGTGGATATATTACGATACGGACTTGCGTGTTTTTTTTGTAACTGGATATTTTACGATACGGACTTGCATGTTTTTACTGTAACAGTGGAAATACTTATGATATGGACTTGCGTGTTTTTACTGTAACAGTGCATACAGTATATAAAGGTACAGACTTGCATGTTTTTACTGTAACAGTGGATATATTGCAGAACGGACTTGCGTGTTTTTATTGTAACTGTGGATATTTTACGATACAGACTCGTGTGTTTTTACTGTAACAGTGGAAATATTATGATACGGATTTGCGTGTTTTTACTGTAACAGTGGAAATATTATGATACGGATTTGCGTGTTTTTACTGTAACTGCATATATAAAGGTACAGACTTGAATGTTTTTACTGTAACAGTGAATATATTACAACACGGACTTGCGGATTGTAAATGTAATTGTGGATTAATAAAGCAAAGAGTTGTGGGCTGTTACTATGTCTGTAACAGGTTAAAGTACAGACTTGCAAGATGTAAATTTACAGTATAGAGGTGGCACATTTTTACTTTAAATGCGGATTATAGTTAGGATTATAACGCGCAATCTCCATACAGTATGAGCTGGACTTCCACATTAACTGGCACTACAAGCATCCGAAGCGCCGTGTATCTGCACCTTTCAGCATTTCCTTTTATTTTTTGGTAGGGAATCGGGATCCTGATTAACCAGAATTAATCGCTAAAGCCAATATTTCCATTAAGCGGTAAAACCGCGAGAGCCGAAAACAAATCCGGACTTTCTATCAGGAATTGAAATGCAAGGAAGCCTGGAATTAAATCTCCCGAACCACAAAGTGTCCACAACGCCGACGAATAAGGTCTCGATTCACCGGCCGAATTAAATCAAAGCCCAAGTGATGAAAACAAGTAAAACTTTTTATTGTTTATTTCAGCCAATGAGGAATCAAAGAGAAACCCTCTGCGTCTCTGAGCGAGCGCCTCTATCCTTTCTGTGTTACTTCCATTTTTTTCTGGTTATGATGAAGTGGTCACTGGTTGAGGTCCTTATTTCCGTCATTCTTGGCGCGTGATGATGTAACAGAGCTGCTCCATTTTTCATTTAAGATGAAATCTGGGTGATTTTCCTACAATCTCCTGTAACGTGTCCTTCACGGGGAGGTGATGGGATGTGAGAGGGGTTTGGTCGAGGTTTGCTGCGTTTCAGTTTCAGGTTGCTGTTACTTTCACCCGGTGGGGGGGGGGCCGAGGAGATGATGATCAATTTCTGCACCTGTATCCTAACGTCTCACCGCCAGGCCCTGAGAACCTGACACGCTGGAGGATCTGCTGCAAACATCACACGAGAGACCGACTTCCTGTGGATATATCGATGACATTTCTGCAGCAGGTTTGCAGCTCTGCACAGCAGAAGACATTCTTACCAGCAGAAACCACAGCTGCTGCTTACTGTAAAATGATAATGTTCACCTTTAACTTGGGACAATATTACGAGAAAACCATATTTTAAAGGTGGGAGTCACATGTGATGATGAGTCTCTGGATGTGACTTCCCTCGTTTCTTCACTCCAATAAACCCTAACGATGCATTTATTACGATGACGAAGAATAAAACACATGTACCTGACACATTAGACACATGTAACAAGACTCGTTCCTGCAACGTTCTGCTGCATTTATTCATGCTGGGACATTGACCAAGAAGTCGCCCTTACCCCTGTGCGCCCGGCTTTCTATCCATACATGCATTACCAGTATACATTGTACATCGCACAGGGCCCCGGGTTTATTTACAAGGAGCTTTCAGATTGTCCGGGACAACCCGATGCATAATATGAATAAATTAATAATAGATAATTGTGTTTTTTATACAATAAAACCCACGGGGATTGTTAACAGAAGCTTTGGCCGCTGATACAACCTAAAGAGAGAGCGTTTAACTTTATTTATCATTAACGCGTCTCTACAAAATGTATATATATATATTATACCAAAAAGACAGCAATACAAGTGACACAGCGGCGAAGGGGTCAGCGTATATTCGGATATTACACAAATCCGAGATTATAATCACTGAGTATACGCACAGCGCCCAACACTGAGGGGTTCGAGGAGGGTACGAGGAGGGGCCGAGATGTGGCATAGATTGTAGGAGCGGAAATGATTTACGTGTTCTGTAGATTTATTTATTTAAAAAGTGATATTTTCACTCAAAATTCTATTTTTCATCAATTTAAACATGTGTAGTTTTTTGTACACACACGTACAGGAGCATTCGCTACATCTGCGCACTGTGTACACAAACATGTTACTCTGTTTACAAACATAATGTCTGTGTCACTCACACATACATCACAGTCTCCACAACACATGTATACACAATCACACAGAGACCTATCCATGTACACAGGCTCTCTTACACCTACCCCTCTCCGTTTAACACATACGAGCCTTTACACACACACACACACACACACACACACACACACACACACACACACCCCTCCGCTCTGGATTCCAGATATGAAGAGATGCGTTTACGGATAAAATGATTACACGGGTAACATAAGTTTATTACTTTAAACACAAACCCCTTCCCATGATACAAACCCTCCACACACCACATGACACAATCCCTCCACACACCACATGACGCAATCCCTCCACACACCACATGACGCAATCCCTCCACACACCACATGACGCAATCCCTCCACACACCACATGACGCAATCCCTCCACACACCACATGACACAATCCCTCCACACACCACATGACGCAATCCCTCCACACACCACATGACACAATCCCTCCACACACCACATGACGCAATCCCTCCACACACCACATGACACAATCCCTCCACACACCACATGATACAATCCCTCCACACACCACATGACGCAATCCCTCCACACACCACATGACGCAATCCCTCCACACACCACATGACACAACCCTCCACACCCACATGACACAATCCCTCCACACACCACATGACACAATCCCTCCACACACCACATGATACAATCCCTCCACACACCACATGACGCAATCCCTCCACACAACACATGATACAATCCCTCCACACACCACATGACGCAATCCCTCCACACACCACATGACACAATCCCTCCACACACCACATGACACAATCCCTCCACACAACACATGATACAATCCCTCCACACACCACATGACGCAATCCCTCCACACACCACATGACGCAATCCCTCCTTGCTGTATCACTTGCCATACATAACATCTCCCCATTTATCCCATCCCCCCTTTGTTTGCTCACCATGAGTGTATGAGGGGTCTCAGTCTCTGGGTTTGGAGGTGCAGAAGGTATAACCACCCCCCGGCACACGCGCCGCTGTCTCCTTCACAAACTAATGGCCAATGTGTGTTTTCTTGTGCAGGAATGACACAAGGCCCTGAGTAGTGAAATTATGTCATCACCCGGTGTGTCGGCTTCCTGTGTGATGCTGCGCAGCGTGTGAGGGAGGTGGATGCAAAGGAAACGCACTTACAATTTACTGCAACCGCTGGATCACCAGGGAAATCCATTTACTGCCTACTGCAACCACTGGATCACCAGGGAAATCCATTTACTGCCATCTGCAAGCACTGGATCACCAGGGAAATCCATTTACTGCCTTCTGCAACCACTGGATCACCAGGGAAATCCATTTACTGCCTTCTGCAACCACTGGATCACCAGGGAAATCCATTTACTGCCTTCTGCAACCACTGGATCACCAGGGAAATCCATTTACTGCCTTCTGCAACCACTGGATCACCAGGGAAATCCATTTACTGCCTTCTGCAACCACTGGATCACCAGGGAAATCCATTTACTGCCTTCTGCAACCACTGGATCACCAGGGAAATCCATTTACTGCCTTCTGCAACCACTGGATCACCAGGGAAATCAATTTACTGCCTACTGCAACCACTGGATCACCAGGGAAATCTATTTACTGCCTACTGCAACCACTGGATCACCAAGAAAATCCATTTACTGTCTAGTGCAACCACCGGACCACTAAGGAAAGGCACTTACTATACACAGAATCCAGTGGATAATCAGAGAAATGCAATTACTACCCAGTGCGTCTACCGTATGACTACACATCAGAAGCTCCTACACATTCAGGGGCTCCTGAAGATACAGAGCTTGGAGAAAGGGCCCGGCTTTATTCCCCCTTTCTGGTCGACACTATCCCCGATGATATAAATTTATTTTATCTGGCCAAGGATAGAATCCCCCAGCATGCAGCACCGAGCGACGCGTGTCCTCCCAATTAATAACAAACAATCATTAAATGGTTTGGGTTACATTGTGCTGCTTTGAAACCTTTATAAGGAAGATTCAGTGAATGAAAATGGACACAAAGAAATGAGAAAATAGTGAAACAACAACATAGACTTATCTGCGTTATATATATATACACAGTATATAGCATGTTTTACATTCTAGGATCTTGAATAAATATATCCTGTGCTTCATTAAAGGATAAAATGATTTCATTATCTGCAGAAAAAAAATGTAAAAGACATGAATTTAAATCAGACCACTTAATTAATTAATTATTCAACCCCCTGCTATTCACGATATTCATAAAAGATCTGCCCAAAGCCTCAACTGTACACATGTACGCAGACAACACTGTAATCTATACCAGCAAACAAAATCTCCCACAGCTGGAGGCCGTGCTGCAAGAACAATTCACAGGGTAGAAAAGTGGATCAAAGATAACAAACTATAACTAAATACTGACACAACTGTTACGATGCTCTTTGGAACAAAACCTAAACTACACAAATTGCAAACACCCCATCTATGTGTCAGGACAAGATCAAATGTCACGCTGACCACAGTCACTTCTCTCAAATATCTAGGTATGTGGTTAGACCCAAATCTGTAAACATGTAACACAGTGACTATCAGGGTTATCCAAAGAGATTCGAATTGCTTGAGAAAGGTAACCGAACGCTGAAAATCAGCGTTCGGTTACCTTTCCTGGCCATTCGGCTATCCAGAGAGCAGGCAATTCTCCAAATCCTGGCGAATTGCCTGCACATACGGTGCCTGTTCGGTCCCTGTTCGAGGCAGTGAAATCCCCATAAAAGCACTGCTTCGGCTATTCAGAGAACACAACCAGCAGTGAAAGGTTCCCCTAATGTCCTGCCATTCGGTGGTTTAATTCGGCAAATTTATTCAGGAGAATCCCATAGGCTTCAATGTTAAAAATATTCCCGTTTTAATTCAATATCTAATAAACCGTTCATTATAAAATTCTGCAGCAAAAAGTCTCTTTATTTATAGATTTTTTAGGATACTTTAAGCATTTTTCTGAATTTTTTAAAAAAATTAAAAGTCCGATTTTTTTTTTTTTTTTTTTTAAGTTTGCTTATTTTTTTTGTAACAGCCCTCTTTATTATCATTCCCTGGACCTCCTGTGAAAATTTCAGACATTTTCGCTCAGTAGTTTCTTTGCAAACAGCGTTTCTTTTTCCCAGATTCATACAAATGGTTTTTCTAATTTATTCACTGCCTCCTCTACATCACAGCTGCTTCGGCTCTGTGTGATTCGGCTCATGTTCGGCTCCTGTTCGGCTCCTGTTTGGCTCCTCTTCGAAGGTTAATCCAGATGTTTTTGCTTGTTTTCAGCGTGCATTCGGTTAGTTTTCGGTGAGTTTGCGGCAGCTTTTCCCTGCAATTCGGGGACCCTGTGCTGTTTGCTGAATACACCGCAGGGTCACCGAAATGCAATCGGCAAAAGGAACCGAATTGAGAGAACGAAAAGTCACCGAACGTGCGGTGACTTTTCGAATCTCTTTGGATAACCCTGTATGTACATAATGCACCTGTAAACATGTAACATAGTGACAATATACAGAATGCACCTGTAAACATGTAACACAGTGACTATATACAGAATGCACCTGTAAACATGTAACATAGTGACAATATACAGAATGCACCTGTAAACATGTAACATAGTGACTATATACAGAATGCACCTGTAAACATGTAACACAGTGACTATATACAGAATGCACCTGTAAACATGTAACATAGTGACTATATACAGAATGTACCTGTAAACATGTGACACAGTGACTATATACAGAATGTACCTGTAAACATGTAACACAGTGACTATCAGGGTTATCCAAAGAGATTCGAATTGCTTGAGAAAGGTAACCGAACGCTGAAAATCAGGGTTCGGTTACCTTTCCTGGCCATTCGGCTATCCAGAGAGCAGGCAATTCGCCAAATCCTGGCGAATTGCCTGCACATACGGTGTCTGTTCGGTGCCTGTTCGAGGGCAGTGAAATCCCCATAGAGAAGCAATGCTTCGGCTATTCAGAGAACACAAACCAGCAGTGAAAGGTTCCCCTAATGCCCTGCCATTCGGTGGTTTAAGGCTAGGGTCAGAGTGGGGCAGTCGGAACGCGCGTGCAGACGCACTAAATCACGGCGGCAGTAGCAGCACATAACGGCCAATGACGGCCAATATACGCAGTACGTGCGTACGAAAGTGCGCCGACACCACGCAACCAGCAAATGAACGCATTTTTATCAGAACGTGAAACCGCTGCTACTGACGTACAAAGTGCGCTGCGGCCGCATAGCAGTGTGTGTGCGTGATTAGGAGACGTCAGACGCTGCTAGTGTGCGGCCAACATAACGTTCAAACAGCCGGATTTCCCTAGACTTCTTTTTACCCCACCGTCATGAAATACGTCCAGAATTGCGCATCATCTGACCACTTAAGCGTATTCCGTGAAAAAATGCGTGCGCACGCATCGACGTACATTTTGACGGTGGCTGCAGAAAATGCGCTCATCTGTCCCTAGCCTTATTCGGCAAATTTATTCAGGAGAATCCCATAGACTTCAATGTTAAAAATATTCCCGTTTTAATTCAATATCTAATAACCGTTCATTATAAAATTCTGCAGCAAAAAGTCTCTTTATTTATAGATTTTTTAGGATACTTTAAGCATTTTTCTGAATTTTTTTAAAAAAAAATTAAAAGTCCGATTTTTTTTTTTTTTTTTCAGTTTACTTATTTTTTCTGTAACAGCCCTCTTTATTATCATTCCCTGGACCTCCTGTGAAAATTTCAGACATTTTCGCTCAGTAGTTTCTTTGCAAACAGCGTTTCTTTTTCCCAGATTCATACAAATGATTTTTCTAATTTATTCACTGCCTCCTCTACGTCACAGCTGCTTCGGCTCTGTGTGATTCGGCTCATGTTCGGCTCCTGTTCGGCTCCTGTTCGGCTTTTTCGAAGGTTAATCCAGATGTTTTTGCTTGTTTTCAGCGTGCATTCGGTTAGTTTTTCGTCAGGTTTTCGGCAGCTTTTCCCTGCAATTCGGGGACCCTGTGCTCTTTGCTGAATACACCGCAGGGTCACCGAAATGCAATCGGCAAAAGGAACCGAATTGAAGAGAACGAAAAGTCACCGAACGTGCGGTGACTTTTCGAATCTCTTTGGATAACCCTGTATATACAGAATGCACCTGTAAACATGTAACACAGTGACTATATACAGAATGCGCCTGTAAACATGTAACATAGTGACTATATACAGAATGCACCTGTAAACATGTAACATAGTGACTATATACAGAATGCACCTGTAAACATGTAACACAGTGACTATATATAGAATGCACCTGTAAACATGTAACATAGTGACTATATATAGAATGCACCTGTAAACATGTAACATAGTGACTATATACAGAATGCACCTGTAAACATGTAACACAATGACTATATACAGAATGTGCCTGTAAACATGCAACACAGTGACTATATACAGAATGCACCTGTAAACATGTAACATAGTGACAATATACAGAATGCACCTGTAAACATGTAACATAGTGACTATATACAGAATGCACCTGTAAACATGTAACACAGTGACTATATACAGAATGCACCTGTAAACATGTAACATAGTGACTATATACAGAATGTACCTGTAAACATGTGACACAGTGACTATATACAGAATGTACCTGTAAACATGTAACACAGTGACTATATACAGAATGCACCTGTAAACATGTAACACAGTGACTATATACAGAATGCGCCTGTAAACATGTAACATAGTGACTATATACAGAATGCACCTGTAAACATGTAACATAGTGACTATATACAGAATGCACCTGTAAACATGTAACACAATGACTATATACAGAATGTGCCTGTAAACATGCAACACAGTGACTATATACAGAATGCACCTGTAAACATGTAACACAATGACTATATACAGAATGTGCCTGTAAACATGCAACACAGTGACTATATACAGAATGCACCTGTAAACATGTAACACAGTGACTATATACAGAATGCGCCTGTAAACATGTAACACAGTGACTATATACAGAATGCACCTGTAAACATGTAACACAGTGACTATATACAGAATGCACCTGTATACATGTAACCTAGTGACTATATACAGAATGCACCTGTAAAAATGTAACATAGTGACTATATACAGAATGCACCTGTAAACATGTAACACAGTGACTATATACAGAATGCACCTGTAAACAGGTAACACAGTGACTAAGTACAGAATGCACCTGTATACATGTAACCTAGTGACTATATACAGAATGCTCCTGTAAATATGTAACACAGTGACTATATACAGAATGCACCTGTAAACATGTAACAGTGACTATATACAGAATGCACCTGTAAACATGTAACACAGTGACTATATACAGAATGCACCTGTAAACATGTAACAGTGACTATATACAGAATGCACCTGTAAACATGTAACACAGTGACTATATACAGAATGCACCTGTAAACATGTAACACAGTGACTATATACAGAATGTGCCTGTAAACATGTAACATAGTGACTAGAAACATAGAAACATAGAAAAATGTCGGCAGATAAGAACCTTTCGGCCCATCTAGTCGCCCAATTACTTTATAAATAAATAAATTTACACTGTGATTACTTATTATTTGTTTTTATTGACTCTGGCTCCTGCATCCCCTGTCT
This sequence comes from Leptobrachium leishanense, assembly GCA_009667805.1. Classification (NCBI taxonomy): domain Eukaryota; kingdom Metazoa; phylum Chordata; class Amphibia; order Anura; family Megophryidae; genus Leptobrachium; species Leptobrachium leishanense. The sequence continues at coordinate 160,458,604 of CM019069.1, forward strand.
GCTCTGAGCGAGGGATGGTTTATACATTCTATAAATGCGCCGGGACGTTTTATACATTTTATGATAATGATGTGAGTGATTAAATGAAATCTCTTAATAAAATCTATTAATGAGGTATCAGAGGGATCAGGGGAAAGTTTAGTAAAAACAGGTCTTTAATAATTAAATGGGAGAATATTTCATATTTCCTGAAATGTAATAAAATGTTCGGTCGTATTGTGCGTTTCTCTGGTTCTCAGGCGACACAGAGGTTCACACCATCCAGCAGCTCACAGGAAATCACTTTGCAGACGAGTAAATCCGGCAGATATCAGACCTGCCAGGCGAGGTTTGTACACAGTCTACAGTTGGTGCATTAACTAACAGGGTTATCCAAAGAGATTCGAAAAGTCACCGCACGTTCGGTGACTTTTCGTTCTCTTCAATTCGGTTCCTTTTGCCGATTGCATTTCGGTGACCCTGCGGTGTATTCAGCAAGCAGCACAGGGTCCCCGAATTGCAGGGAAAAGCTGCCGAACACCTGACGAACACTAACCGAATGCACGCTGAAAACAAGCAAAAACATCTGGATTAACCTTCGAAGAGCCGAACAGGAGCGGAACAGGAGCGAACATGAGCCGAATCACACAGAGCGAAGCAGCTGTGACGTAGAGGAGGCAGTGAATAAATAGAAAAAACCATTTGTATGAATCTGGGAAAAAGAACGCTGTTTGCAAAGAAACTACTGAGCGAAAATGTCTGAAATTTTCACAGGAGGTCCAGGGAATGATAATAAAGAGGGCTGTTACAAAAAAAATAAGCAAACTGAAAAAAAAAAAAAAAAAAAAATCGGACTTTTAATTTTTTTTAAAAAAATTCAGAAAAAATGCTTAAAGTATCCTAAAAAATCTATAAATAAAGAGACTTTTTGCTGCAGAATTTTATAATGAACGGTTTATTAGATATTGAATTAAAACGGGAATATTTTTAACATTGAAGCCTATGGGATTCTCCTGAATAAATTGCCGAATTAAACCACCGAATGGCAGGGCATTAGGGGAACCTTTCACTGCTGGTTTGTGTTCTCTGAATAGCCGAAGCAGTGCTTTTTTGATGGGGATTTCCTGCCCTCGAACAGGCACCGAACAGGCACCGTATGTGCAGGCAATTCGCCAGGATTTGGAGAATTGCCTGCTCTCTGGATAGCCGAATGGCCAGGAAAGGTAACCGAACGCTGATTTTCAGCGTTCGGTTACCTTTCTCAAGCAATTCGAATCTCTTTGGATAACCCTGCAAAATAATAATTTTATATTTACATAATAATACCACTAAAATAAATAATAGAAATAATACTAAAATAATAATACATATACTATAATAATAATTTAATATTTAAATAATAGAAATAATACTAAAATAATAATACCACTAAAATAAATAATAACAATACTAAAATAATAATACATATACTATAATAATAATTGAATATTTCAATAATAATAATACTAAAATAAATAATTACGATAATAGTAAGATAATATTTGGTTATGATGGATGTGATGCTGCTATCGATGTGTGATGAGGAGCTTTCCAAATGAATAATCTGTCGCTACACAATCACCTTCCTTATTAAACTTACAGAAACAAGATGACTCTGTATCCTCTCTCTGCATGAATTGTGCTCATACAGAAAACACAACAAAAACAAAATAAAGCAACACAAAAGCAGATGTTATTTTGTGTCCACAATGTAAAACATGCACCAGCCACGCGTGACTCGCTTTACTGACCATTCCGGATATTTTACACTAACAGGGTTATCCAAAGAGATTCGAATTGCTTGAGAAAGGTAACTGAACGCTGAAAATCAGGGTTCGGTTGCCTTTCCTGGCTATTCGGCTATCCAGAGAGCAGGCAATTCGCCAAATCCTGTCGAATTGCCTGAACATAAGGTGCCTGTTCGGTCCCTGTTCGAGGGCAGTGAAATCCCCATGAAAAAGCACTGCTTCGGCTATTCAGAGAACTCAAACCAGCAGTGAAAGGTTCCCCTAATGCCCTGCCATTCGGTGGTTTAATTCGGCAGGTTTATTCAGGAGAATCCCATAGGCTTCAATGTTAAAAATATTCCTGTTTTAATTCAATATCTAATAAACCGTTCATTATAATATTCTGCAGTAAAAAGTCTCTTAATTTATAGATTTTTTAGGATACTTTAAGCATTTTTCTGAATTTTTTAAAAAAAAATTAAAAGTCCGATTTTTTTTTTTTTTTTTTCAGTTTGCTTATTTTTTTTGTAACAGCCCTCTTTATTATCATTCCCTGGACCTCCTGTGAAAATTTCAGACATTTTCGCTCAGTAGTTTCTTTGCAAACAGCGTTTCATTTTCCCAGATTCATACAAATGGTTTTTCTAATTTATTCCTCTACGTCACAGCTGCTTCGGCTCTGTGTGATTCGGCTCCTGTTCGGCTCCTGTTCGGCTTTTTCGAAGGTTAATCCAGCAGGGTTATCCAAAGAGATTCGAATTGCTTGAGAAAGGTAACCGAACGCTGAAAATCAGCCTTCGGTTCCTTTCCTGGCCATTCGGCTATCCAGAGAGCAGGCAATTCGCCAAATCCTGCGAATTGCCTGAACATACGGTGCCTGTTCGGTCCCGTTCGAGGGCAGTGAAATCCCCATAGAGAAGCACTGCTTCGACTATTCAGAGAACACAAACCAGCAGTGAAAAGTTCCCTAATGCCCTGCCATTCGGTGGTTTAATTCGGCAAATTAATTCAGGAGAATCCCATAGACTTCAATGTTAAAAATATTCCCGTTTTAATTCAATATCTAATAAACCATTCATTATAAAATTCTGCAGCAAAAAGTCTCTTTATTCATTGATTTTTTAGGATAACTTTAAGCATTTTTCAGATTTTTTTTTTTTTTTTTAAAAAGTCCGATTTTTTTTTTTTTTTTTTTTCAGTTTGCTTATTTTTTTTGTAACAGCCCTCTTTATTATCATTCCCTGGACCTCCTGTGAAAATTTCAGACATTTTCGCTCAGTAGTTTCTTTGCAAACAGCGTTTCTTTTTCCCAGATTCATACAAATGGTTTTTCTAATTTATTCACTGCCTCCTCTACGTCACAGCTGCTTCGGCTCTGTGTGATTCGGCTCCTTTTCGGCTCCTGTTCGGCTCCTGTTCGGCTTTTTCGAAGGTTAATCCAGATGTTTTTGCTTGTTTTCAGCGTGCATTCGGTTAGTTTTCGTCAGGTTGTCGGCAGCTTTTCCCTGCAATTCGGGGACCCTGTGGTGTTTGCTGAATACACCGCAGGGTCACCGAAATGGGATCGGCAAAAGGAACCGAATTTAAGAGAACGAAAAGTCACCGAACGTGCGGTGACTTTTCGAATCTCTTTGGATAACCCTGCAGATGTTTTTGCTTGTTTTCATAGTGCATTCGGTTAGTTTTCGTCAGGTTTTCGGCAGCTTTTCCCTGCAATTCGGGGACCCTGTGGTGTTTGCTGAATACACCGCAGGGTCACCGAAATGCAATCGGCAACACGAACCGAATTGAAGAGAACGAAAAGTCACCGAACGTGCGGTGACTTTTCGAATCTCTTTGGATAACCCTGAGTGTGATTTACTTGATATTGAGTTATTTCAGTAATACATATTTTATTGTAGCTTTAGTAAATATTTGTGGTGACTTTATGAGCATAAACAGACCTTCACCAAATGCCTGTGTTTTTAAATGTGTGTGTGTGTGTGTGTGTAAAATATGGGTTACGGCTATATTTTATATATGTATTGTATAATATGTGTTAATTGCTATATATTATACTGTATAAATGAGTGGAAATGAGTCTAATGTTCTAACGACTCCATGAAACGTGAGTGTGAAATGTCTATCATTGTTCAAACACCATTATAAGGAGATACATTGATATAATGTGATGTTATGTCGCTTTCCTTCTTCGAGAGAGATTGATTAGGAGCCGGAGAAGACGGACGTCTTCACGTTTCTCGTTACAGTATGTATATTACTGAGCCATACAAATGTGTAAGACATAAAGATTTGGTTCAAAAGATTCTCAGTCCAAACCAAAAATTTGTCGACATATCGATTCGGTTTGTCGGAAATGTCATTTAATTTTGAATCAATTTTCGCACCAGAAATACAGGTGAATTGACAGCAAAATACCACGCATTTCAATGCAATTCAGTGGCACCAAAATTCTCCCACAGAAAACTAATGTTTCGTCTATTCACAGAACGCCGAACTGCACTGAACTTGGGGTGAAGCTACCTGACTGGTGTCAATGTAATAAATTAAATGTCTTTTTAAATTTATTTTTAAAGACCATTTATTATTTTTTATTTTTACAAAAACCCTTTTTATTTTTTGCATTTTTTTAAAAGAGTTTTTTTATTTTTATTTTTTTGGACAATATTTTTTCTGTGCTACGTCATAACGAATTTAATTCTTCATATATACTGAATCGATCCGAATCACTTCATTATATTCTGTTTCATTTAGTTTTGATGCAGCCGATGTACGATATGTTTTTTCAGGAATGTTTCCGAAATACAAATCGCCGAAATTTCGTACGATTTGCGATTTGTTCCGAAAGTAATCGCACACGTCTACATTTGATACAGAATTACAATGTGAGTGGCTCAGTGTACTATTTATTAGCACCAGGATCAGAGCAGGATCACACTCAGGGTTATCCAAAGAGATTCGAAAAGTCACCGCACGTTCGGTGACTTTTCGTTCTCTTCAATTCGGTTCCTTTTGCCGATTGCATTTCGGTGACCCTGCGGTGTATTCAGCAAAGAGCACAGGGTCCCCGAATTGCAGGGAAAAGCTGCCGCAAACCTGACGAAAACTAACCGAATGCACGCTGAAAAACAAGCAAAAACATCTGGATTAACCTTTGAAAAAGACGAACAGGAGCCGAACATGAGCCGAACAGGAGCCGAACAGGAGCCGAAAAGGAGCCGAACATGAGCCGAATCACACAGAGCCGAAGCAGCTGTGACGTAGAGGAGGCAGTGAATAAATTAGAAAAACCATTTGTATGAATCTGGGAAAAAGAAACGCTGTTTGCAAAGAAACTACTGAGCGAAAATGTCTGAAATTTTCACAGGAGGTCCAGGGAATGATAATAAAGAGGCTGTTACAAAAAAAATAAGTAAACTAAAAAAAAAAAAAAAAAATTGGGCTTTTAATAAAAAAAAAAAAAATCAGAAAAATGCTTAAACTATCCTAAAAAATCTATAAATAAAGAGACTTTTTGCTGCAGAATTTTATAATGAACGGTTTATTAGATATTGAATTAAAACGGGAATATTTTTAACATTGAAGCCTATGGGATTCTCCTGAATAAATTTGCCGAATTAAACCACCGAATGGCAGGGCATTAGGGGAACCTTTCACTGCTGGTTTCTGTTCTCTGAATAGCCGAAGCATTGCTTCTCTATGGGGATTTCACTGCCCTCGAACAGGCACCGAACAGGCACCGTATGTGCAGGCAATTCGCCAGGATTTGGCGAATTGCCTGCTCTCTGGATAGCCGAATGGCCAGGAAAGGTAACCGAACGCTGATTTTCAGTGTTCGGTTACCTTTCTCAAGCAATTCGGATCTCTTGGATAACCCTGACTGTGTAAGTTTTTTTTTTATCAGGGTTATCCAAAGAGATCCGAATTGCTTGAGAAAGGTAACCGAACACTGAAAATCAGCGTTCGGTTACCTTTCCTGGCCATTCGGCTATCCAGAGAGCAGGCAATTCGCCAAATCCTGGCGAATTGCCTGCACATACGGTGCCTGTTCGGCGCCTGTTCGAGGGCAGTGAATCCCCATAGAGAAGCACTGCTTCGGCTATTCAGAGAACACAAACCAGCAGTGAAAAGTTGTCGAATTTCCCTGCTGTTCGGTGGTTTCATTCGGCAGATTTATTCAGGAGAATCCGATAGGCTTCAATGTTAAAAATATTCCCGTTTTAATTCAATATCTAATAAACCGTTCATTATAAAATTCTGCAGCAAAAAGTCTCTTTATTTACAGATTTTTTAGGATCTTTTAAGCATTTTTTGGGATTTTTTTGGGATATCTTTTTTCTGTTTGTTTTTTTTAATCGTTTTTTCTTTTTTTCTGTAACAGCCTTTTTATTCTCATTCATTGGATTTTATATGTAAATTTCAGACATTTTCGCTCAGTAGTTTCTTTGCAAACAGAGTTTCTCTTTTCAAACATTCAAGCAAACTGTTCTTTTTTTCTCAATCCATTCATCTGCGGTGTCGGGTTTTTCCGGCGGCTGCTCTGCGTCATGATCGGCGGCTGCTCGGGTTCCTCTGGCGTGTTTGGCGGGGTTAATGCAGCTGTTTTACGGGTTTTAGTGAGTGTTCGGCGGGTTGGCGGTGAGTGTTAGTCAAGTTTGCGGCGGCTTTTCCCTGCACTACACGGCCCTGTGGTGTTTGCTGAATATACCGCAGGGTCGCAGAAATGAGATCACCGAATCATGCCGAATTGAAGCGAACAAAAAGTCATCGAACGTACGGTGACTTTTCGATTCTCTTTGAATAACCCTGTTTGTTAATTGTTGTTTTGGGACAAAAACAAAAAATATTACACATTTTTAGAAAATTGAAAAAGAGGTTCTGCAGGAGTAGGGACAGGATGCAAATTTTATATTTAAAAAAGTTTTTTTTTTCAATTGTTCTTTACAAGATTTTAATTTGATATTGATAGAGAACGGTGGCCAGCGCGGGGGGGGGGTCGTCTTATTTTGTAAAGCAAGAAAAAAGTAATAATAAAAAATATATAATTTTGTGTTTTTAAATTTAAATAAATTTTAATTTTTTTACTTTTAGATTGAACGGAGAGACGCTCCCCTGCGGTGGGCACCTTCCATAAAACTATCAATATATAAAAATTACATTTTGTTTTCCCCTTGCAGAGCACGGCACCCCTCTGTGATTGGCTCCTGTAATCATGTGCCTATGTTGCCTGATTGTAAATCCAGCCCCGGGTTTATGTTTAATTAGTAAAGGTTTCTCTTATTAATCGCGTCGGTTGATTTTCAGAGATAATTAGCGCGGATATAAGATACGTATCATTACGCACTGGTTTCACACACGCCTCGCTGTTCTTGCTCTCTCACCTCATCGCATCATATCCCATAATTCCCCCTTTTTTTTTCATTTTTCCAGAATATTCCCTCAATGCATTGCTTGGTATAATGGGTTTATTTCCTCTAAAATGACAATTATTTGTCACCGTATCTGCCTGTTCGGTGGAGAGATCCCTCGGCAGGGTGTTTACATGTATGACGCCGCCGCCATGTTGTTTAGTGAGTTAGGTGCCTGGCTCTCACGCGCTGCACTTTGTGATGTGGGACGCAGCTCGTGCTGAGCCTGCAGAGCATACACATATCTCAGTATGTGGTGCAGGATCCGCTCGGGGCCCACGCTCGCTCTGGTGGTTACACAAATGAATGTTCAGCGCGTCAAGGCCGCGTTACACAAAGAAATATCAGCATCAAGCTAAACCGAGGTGTGAATGGAGCAACGCGGATATCACATGAGAACCCTTACTGGAGCACCACAGCCACACCAGCCGGCACCGTCCACCAGGACTTATCCTCTGGGTTCATTAAAGAAATGTAAACATAAAAAGGCACTAAATAACGAATAAATAGCCTGAACGTGACATTATCCAACGTGTTATATCTGTAACGTCAGGAATCGATGCAGGTCAGATCTCATTATGAAACATGATCTCTGTGTGACCACCCGGGGGGATCCTCCACAAGACACAGCCGAGGAACGAAGACTGAGGCCAAGTCTCAAACATTTAGGAAAGGGGGGCTTCATGCTGCAGTTCCAGGCCTAAGGATCCATACATTAGCCAAAAACCAGTCACTAAGCCAGCAAGATATCGGGTGTAACCTGGGCGCGTAGTCACCGACTCCTCAATCCATTGAATAGAAACAAACGGGAAAGACCATGTAACACCAGGTGTATGAGAAGGCCCAGCGCCTGGACAGATTATCCGGAGATCCTCCTTTATTGAGGACCTGGGCTTCATGACCTAATTCACCGAGCCAGCAAGATGTGAGGGCAGGTTCAGGGAGTGATCACTCACCTCATGTGGGGATTCTAGCATCTTTATTGGAGTCTGGGCATCTGACCATCTCGTATAAACAAACCATCTCCATCTTTCAAAGATCAAGGACCCTGAACCTAATGCTCCATCATATTCTACATCCACCTCCACCATCTCCACCCACGTCCCTCTGTCATAATAGTGTTGGTTGATAGGAGCCCAGTATGCTGTACCTTCTGGGGAAAGGTGGTTATCACTATCGCAGGACAAGCTAGGGTTGATACGGTTATTGTGTTGAGGGACGGACCAAGGGTCGGGGCAGGCAGCGTTCTTGAAGAGGTCAGTATACAAAAGCCATGGATCAGAATACTAGAGGACATAGAAGGAGAAGAAATGTAAAGCACAGAGGTTAACTGAGACCTGAGCACCGACCAAAAACAGGACATACTTGAAAACGAGAGAAATCTCAATGTATCCTTCCTGGTAAAATCCTTTCACAAAAAATAAAAAAATAAAAAAAGGGGAAACACCATTAGGAAGACCTTAGATGGTGGACGTGGCTCCACATGCCCTGGGAAGATGCCAAGGTCCATCAATGCGAGTCACGGCTTTACACCACATGGCCTTGGGGACAGATACCTGATGAGGACACCCGAGAACCGCGGGGCCGTCAAGGAGTGACCGAGCCACAACGTGACATTGTGGCCTGGTGGTATGCTCAGGAGAAGAGAGACCCCCTGACAGGTAACATGTGGCACGTGACCCTCCTAAAAATTAATGTAGAAGATATCTGTGTAAAGTCACGGATCCATCCGAAATCATTGAAAGATGCGTCTATGGATAAAGAAATAATAAAGTGGCAAAATGGGCTGAATCACATTGGCAATCCAGCCTGGGCTCTGGCTGTGGCTTGTGCTGGTCATGGACCACCTGAGGTATGTGCCACCAATCCATCATGTGAAGGACATCTTCTCTAACAGTCCTGACTCCTCTCTCAGATACACCCATCAATCCGGAGTATCACCGGACGGCAGCCATTACCAGGAGTTAAGTGGGTCGTCCGGAGGCTAAGGCCATGTTACGGGAAGATGAGTCCTGGAACTGGTGGAAGAGATGAATCTTCATAGATTGATGACACTATGGAGGAGGGAGGGCCGGGCGAATCAGTGGTCCTGAGCAGCAGAGATAAAGAGGTGGCTCGGACTAACAAACAGAGGTAGATGATTCCATAGACTGGATCGAAATATCCAATAATAAACGCAGAGCTGGGGACGAGTTGCCAACCTGGGGGGCTAATTCAGGAATAATTATATTCTCTACTAGAGGAGGAGACGGGGAGGGACATGCAGAAAGGAGCGACTAGAGGGGGAACATGTTAGGAGCCTCGCTCCCCCATGAAAAAGAGGAACATACCCATGTAAAATAGATATTTTCAGATTTTTTTTGTTTGTTTGTTTGTTCCTGAGGTTTTAATTATTTTCTATTTATTTAGGAGTTTTCTGAGTTAATTATTTTAAATGTTTGAGATTTTTCCGTTTTTATTTATTTTCTATTTATTTTAGAGGTTTCTTGGTGTTAATTTAGTTTTTCTTGTATATATTTTAGAGAGTTTTGAGTTTTTATTTATTTTCTATTTATTTTTTAGATTTCTGTGTTTGTAATTTTATATTTTATATTTATTTTAGAGGTATCTGAGTTTCTTTTTATTATAAAGGTTTCTGCATTTTTACTTATTAATTTTAGAGTTTATATCCTTTTTTAAGCATCTATTTTGTATTTATTTTAGAGGTATCCGAGTTTCTATTTATTTTAGAGGATTCTTCGTTTTTATTTCTTTATTAATTTTAGAGGTTTCTACGTTTTTATATATTTATTTTTGAGGTATCTGAGCTTCTATTTATTTTAGAGGATACTGCGTTTTTATTTATTTATTAATTTTAGAGGTTTCTGTGTTTATATTTAGTTTGAATTTATTTTAGAAGTATCTTAGTATCTATTCTATTTTTAGAGGATTCTGCGTTTTTATATGTTTATTTTGAATTTACTTTAGAGGTATCTGAGTTTCTATTTATTTTATAGGTTTCTGCAATTGTATTTATTAATTTTCAGAGGTTTCTGCATTTTTATTTATTTATTTTGGAGGTTTCTGTGTTTTTATATATTTATTTTGTATTTATTTTGGAGGTTTCTGTGTTTTTATATATTTATTTTGTATTTATTTTGGAGGTTTCTGTGTTTTTATATATTTATTTTGTATTTATTTTGGAGGTTTCTGTGTTTTTATATATTTATTTTGGAGGTCTCTCTGTTTTAATATTTTTATTTTGTATTTATTTTGGAGGTTTCTGTGTTTTTATATATTTATTTTAGAGGTTTCTGTGTTTTAATATTTTTATTTTGTATTTATTTTGGAGGTTTCTGTGTTTTTATATATTTATTTTAGAGGTCTCTGTGTTTTTATATTTTTATTTTGGAGGTTTCTGCATTTTTATTTATTTATTTTGTATTTATTTTGGAGGTTTCTGTGTTTTTATATTTTTATTTTGTATTTATTTTGGAGGTCTCTGTGTTTTTATATATTTATTTTGGAGGTTTCTGCGTATTAATATTTTTATTTTGTATTTATTGTGGAGGTCTCTGTGTTCCACCCGGTGAATGCCTTTATAAGGATCAAATCACTCAGGGTAGCGAGCAGCGGCCGTGTCTCTACGTGCAGCAGCTTTGCAGATATAAAGCGCTGATACTCTGCACCTACAAGATCCCACGTTACTCGCGCCGTTGGCCTGGTCTTGGTGGAACCACATCAGTCGCCTGAGAAGACGAGGCAGGATCTCGGCTTCCTTTGCAGAATCAATCAGCTCAGTCACACGAAGCGAATCAAACAGGAACATGAAGATTTTATCTGCAGGTAGAAGGCAGCTGCAAACGGCGCACGAGAGGCACTTCCGACCTGCACCTCGGCTCTCCCGCCCCAATATGTGTGATTCAAAAGCAAACCGAGAGAAGCCGGGACACCGGGTCCATCCTCACCTCTCCTGAGGGACAGTGACGGAGAGTCACAGTGTGTCCAGTGACTACAATGTAATGTCCGCTGCTTTAACTTTTGTGGTCAGGATGTGAGGAGCACCCCCCCCCCCCTCAGCTCCCCTGATCTGGAGTAAATGCTGGGTGAAGCTGAGGAGTTTCCTCCATCCCACCCCACAACAACAGCAGTCAGGATTTTGAATTTCCGGGCTGCTGGTCACCAGATCGGTCACTAGTGATGTCACACACACAGAGCGGGCAACGTCACCCTTTGAGACCAATCTCTGTAGAGGGTGTTCCCAGAGAGGCAGCGATGGATCAGATCTGTGCATGCGCGTGCAGCTCTGACCCATTGCTCTGCGCAGGTGCTGCGGAACTTGTGTACGTAAAGTGTGTAAGTCCTGTAGCGCTGCACTTTGTATAGGAGCGGAATTGCACAGAAAAACATCAGGGACTTCCTGATTACAAGAGGCCGAAGAGGAGGAGCAGGTCACGACGAGGGAGAAGAGAGGAGTAAAATCACCAGAAATAAATAAATATTTGGGCAGAGACTGTCGGTAAGATCTACCGAATGATTTAAGGGCATAGAAAGGGACGCTCTGTGTTTCAATACAGTGTGAATCTAAGCTATTAGGAAGCTGTAAAACACCCGGGACCTGTTTAATACTATTGTGACTCCTGTGTGATAGAATTGTGTCCATTCCCTCTGTGTGTCCTGAGTGTTTCTCCTTGAGGTTTTGCTTGGACGTGATCAGGAATGCCAGGAGGTATCACAGCGCGTTGCTGGATCAGTCTGGCGGATTTGCAGTGCAATAAATGTGTTATTTTAATTTCTTTTAAAGCATAAAAGCAGCTTCACTTTTTATTGATATTATATTAAAAATGATGGTTTGACAAACAATAAAGTGAACATATTCCTGCCTCCCGATGTGACAGGGATTTACTGTAATCACATGATGTGGGTCTGGGCGGCCCTTCCAATAATAATAATAATAAAGCTATTAATAAATATTATTTTAATGATGATAATAATATTTAATAAGGATTTATGTGTTAATGCTGTGATAGTAATCACCCCATCTGTCTCTTTATTTTGAGGGATCACCTGGGCTGTATGAGGGATAAACATGTTGACGTTATGCCCTGTCAATATTCTTTATGCCTTTTAAAATAATTTCCACTCTGGCGATGTTTTAATTTGTCTCTTCCCTGATATATGGAGTGTGATGGCTTGCGCATCCCCCCCCCCCACACTCCACTTTCCTGGGCTCAATACATTGATGAAGTCTGCTTGCAGTGCTCCTATCAGTTCTCATCCCCTTTTCTTTGCTATAAATACAATCCCACGAAGGATCGTTTTCTTGCTTATTGAGGCTCTCTGATTACAAAGCATTTGGGCGCTGCTAGAAGCTATACAGACTCACATATACAGTACTGTGCAAAAGTTTTAGGCAGGTGTGAAAAAATGCTGTAAACAAAAGAATGCTTTGACAAATGGAAGTGTTAGACGTTTATATAAATGAACAAAATGCAGCGAATAAACGAAAGAGAAATGTAAATCATATCAATATTTGGTGTGACCACCCTTTGCCTTCAAACCAGCAGCAATTCTTCTAGGTTCACTTGCACACAGTGTTTGAAGGAATTCGGCTGGTAGCTCAGATCTCCTGTGGATGTCGTCTTTCTCACATCCTTCTGTCTCTTCATGTAATCCCAGACACACTCGATGATGTGGAGATCAGAGCTCTGTGAGGACCATCACTTCCAGTACTTCTTGTTCTTCTTTACGCTGAAGATAGTTAATGACTTTGTATGTTTGGGGTCGTTGTCCTGCTGCAGAATAAATTTGGGGCCAATCATACGCCTCCCTGATGGTATTGCATGATGGGTAAGTATCTGCCTGTATTTCTCAGCATTGAGAACACCATTAATCCTGACCAAATCTCCAGCTCCATTTGCAGAAATGCAGCCCCAAACGTTCAAGGAACCAACCTCCACCATGTTTCACTGTTGCCTGCAGACACTCATTATTGTGCCGCTCTCCAGCCCTTCCACCAACAAACTGCCTTCTGCTACAGCCAAATATTCACATTTTGACTCATCAGTCCAGAGCACCTGCTGCTATTGTTCTGCACCCCAGGTCCTATATTTTGGGCTTACTTTAGTCGCTTGGCCTTGTTCCCACGTTGGAGGTATGGCTTTTTGGCTGCAACTCTTCCATGAAGACCACTTCTGGCCAGACTTCTCCGGACAGTAGATGGGTGTACCTGGGTCCCACTGGTTTCTGCCAGTTCTGAGCTGATGGCACTGATGGACATCTTCCGATTTTGAAGGGCAATAAGCTTGACGTGTCTTTCATCTGCTGCATTAGGTTTCCTTGGCCGACCACTGCGTCTACGATCCTCAACATTGCCCGTTTCTTTGTGACCGAAAATGACCCTGTTGACGACCTTACTGCTCCGTATTCTACCCTAAGTTCAAAAAGTAGATTCACACCTCCTAGAAAAGATTATCCTAACATCGATAGTTTTGTAGAAATGGTCTGTGCTGTGATTGAAATCCTGCCACAATCAAACACTGGTCATTCCAAGTCCAATCTAACACATTGTCACCATGCTGCGCTTAGAGAACTTCAGAACAACTCAGAACTCATTATCAAACCTTCCGCTAAGGGAGGAAATATAGTCCTGATGAATAGATCTTCATACATTCAAATGGCACAGAAACTTTTATCTGATACAAGTTACTTCCAAGAGATCTATCTAAATCGTACTTGTTAGATCTGAAGACACTTCTTCAACAGGGATACGAACAGGGCCTGATTTCCAAAAAGGAATACCAATATCATTACCTATTACCCTCTTATACAACTACAGCAACTTTCTACGGCCTCCCTAAAATACACAAAAACAAGACAGAACCCCAGGAAGGCCTATTGTGTCTGGTAACAACAATCTTACCGAAGCTATTAGTAAATATGTAGACAAGATTTTACAGCCACTGGTTAAGACCCTGCCATCATATCTGCAAGACACCAAGGATACCTTACGGGCACTTGAACACCTCACAGTTCCACCCAATGCGTTTGGATGTTGAAAATCTCTATGGTTCCATTCCACATACATTAGGCCTCCAACATCTAAAATATTTTCTTCAAGAAAGGGGTCAAAACCATGAGGCACATGGGGAGTTTGTACTAGAGCTATTGGCATTTTTACTCATAACGTTTTCCTATTCAATAACAAATACTACTTACAAATACAGGGTTCGGCGATGGACACTGCTTGTGCTCCAACGTATGCTAACTTGTTTCTAGGCTGGTGGCAGTGGCGTAGCAAGGTCACGAGGTGCCCGGGGGCAAGTCCTCCCCTAGCGCCCCCCTCCATATTCCTTTTCTGTGTATTACCCCTTTTCCGCTGCAGGGCGTACCATGCCATCCCTGTGGCAGGTTGGCCTTTAAGATGCAGGGCATACTAGTACGCCCCATTGACTTCAATGGGCTGCAATGCCCTCGCAGCACATCATTTGCTGCCACGGGACGGCTTGAAATCAAGCTGTCTCCCTCCTGCCAATGACATGTGTCATGCATCAATGGTTAGGTGGGCCAAAGGAGGCACCCGCTGAAGAAGCCGGTGTTAACACCCTCCCGGTGGACATCGCCCATCCGGTGTTAAGCTACGTTCTGTTTCTCGCTAAATGGCAAAAGACTTGCGATGACTGTGACTATTTTCATGGGCTATTACATGCCCCTTCTCCCTGCTCATCCCCCCTACCATTCTGCATACTCCTTCTTAAGGTTCATACCCTCGGATCGTGTCTGTTCCACGTTATTCCCTCGGATCGTTTCTGTTCCATGTTATTCCCTCGCATCGTGTCTGTTCCACGTTATTCCCTCGGATCGTGTCTGTTCCACGTTATTCCCTCGGATCGTGTCAGTTCTGTGTTATACCCTCGGATCGTTTCTGTTCCATGTTATTCCCTCGGATCGTGTCTGTTCCATGTTATTCCCTCGGATCGTGCCTGTTCTGTGTTATTCCCTCGCATCGTGTCTGTTCCATGTTATTCCCTCGGATCGTGCCTGTTCTGTGTTATTCCCTCGCATCGTGTCTGTTCCACGTTATTCCATCGGATCGTGTCTGTTCCACGTTATTCCATCGGATCGTGTCTGTTCCACGTTATTCCATCGGATCGTGTCTGTTCCACGTTATTCCCTCGCATCGTGTCTGTTCCACATTATTCCCTCGCAACGTGTCTGTTCCACGTTATTCACTCGCATCGTGTCTGTTCTGTGTTATTCCCTCACATTGTGTCTGTTCCATGTTATTCCATCGGATCGTGTCTGTTCCGTGTTATTCCCTTGGATCGTGTCTGTTCCACGTTATTCCCTTGCATCGTGTCTGTTCCACGTTATTCCCTCGCATCGTGTCTGTTCCACGTTATTCCATCGGATCGTGTCTGTTCCACGTTATTCCCTCGCATCGTGTCTGTTCCACATTATTCCCTCGCAACGTGTCTGTTCCACGTTATTCACTCGCATCGTGTCTGTTCTGTGTTATTCCCTCACATTGTGTCTGTTTCACGTTATTCCCTCGCATCGTGTCTGTTCCACTTTATTCCCTTGGATCGTGTCTGTTCCACGTTATTCCTCGAATCGTTTCTGTTCCACGTTATTCCCTCGGATCGTGTCTGTTCCACGTTATTCCCTCGGATCGTTTCTGTTCCATGTTATTCTCTCGCATCGTGTCTCTTCCACGCTATTCTCTCGCATCGTGTCTGTTCTGTGTCATTCCCTTGGATCGTTTCTGTTCGTTGTTATTCCCTCGGATCGTGTCTGCTCCACGTTATTCCCTCGGATCGTGTCCGTTCCACGTTATTCCCTCGCATCGTGTCTGTTCCAGGTTATTCCCTCGGATCGTTTCTGTTCCACGTTATTCCCTCAGATCGTGTCTGTTCCACGTTATTCCCTTGGATCGTTTCTGTTCCACGTTATTCCCTTGGATCGTTTCTGTTCCACGTTATTCCCTCGGATCGTTTCTGTTCCACGTTATTCCCTCGGATCGTTTCTGTTCCACGTTATTCCCTTGGATCGTTTCTGTTCCACGTTATTCCCTCGGATCGTTTCTGTTCCACGTTATTCCCTTGGATCGTTTCTGTTCCACGTTATTCCCTCGGATCGTTTTCTTCCATTGAAGGGAAGGCGGGAACCATTGAGGATTTTCTCCCTTCTGTTATATTTTGACGAGTTTTTAAGCTCAGTGAAACCACGAGGCGCTTCCTAAAAAGTCAGGGCAGTATTACAAAGCTGGTGCTAACTTAACCAGAGCTGCTGTAAACTTCCCAGAGCCATTATAGCCTATGGAGGTTTAAAGTTTACAACAGCTCTGGTTAAGTTAGCACCAACATTGTAATACTGCCCTGAATGTACAGCGACTCAACATGTCTGCACGTCCGTCTGCCATCATCAGGACATCATAAAACATCTTTAAACTAGAAAGTGATGTCATGTTTATTAAACAATTAAGTTTAAGCCCAATTACCCCAAAAATATACATTCATTTATATTCAATTCATTTATGACACATTTTAAATGAAATCACAGGACGAGCATAAAAACGGGGGAAATGACCCGAGTTATAAATACAAATGGTTCATCAGGACACAGATGGGTTTTGGGGTACCCAGTCACCCCAGAGACAAGCGGTCAGAACCTCAGTTTCACTCACAATGTTTACGAAGAATTTTGATGGATTTGAATTCATTAACATTTTTGAATTTAAGGTTTTTGTCACATATTGTTTCGGCACCGGCTCGACACATCCGGTGATTGATTCGCTGCAGGTTCACAGGCAGAAACTTTATACAAAGTGTTAAATGTGACAAAAACACAAAGTCATGGCGCTGCTAATAAAGTAATTGTGTCAGAGGATTTGGTTTGTGATCTTCACATATATTGCCTGGCATTGTGTCGTTAGGGACATTTACCAGCATGTCCGCTCTCCCAGATAACATTTCGGGGTGCATTACCAGTACCTCACATTTTTGGCAAACAAGGTGTTATTCGGGGGCATGTCTGGTGGGATGCATGGGGTTAATAGGCTGCATGGGAAGCTGCATTGCTGTCCCTGTAACTTTATAATTTATTTATTTATTTTTTTCTTTATAAAGGATTTTACCAGGAAGGATACAGTGAGATTTCTCTCGTTTTCAAGTATGTCCTGGGTTCAAGAACATTGTGTTTTATGTACCGACTGTAACAATTCAAAGTAATAAAATGCAAGATATTAAAAACAAAACAAATATACAGATTAACAGAAAAATAAATATGTAGGAAATCAAAAGTATTGAAAATTTTAGGCCAAGACACAATGGTAATCAATGCAACCCTACCTAACCAACTGTAATAAAAAAAATTAAAAAAAATTGAACGGTCACATAACATTAGCAGAAAGGAAAGAAAACTATTTGCCGTTTCAAATTAATAATAATTAACACACAGGCTGCACCAAAATATCCCAATCCCCCAACATCCCAACATCCCAAACCCCCAATATCCCAATCCCCCAACATCCCAACATCCCAAACCCCCAATATCCCAATCCCCCAACATCCCAACATCCCAAACCCCCAATATCCCAATCCCCCAACATCCCAACATCCCAAACCCCCAATATCCCAATCCCCCAACATCCCAACATCCCAAACCCCCAATATCCCAATCCCCCAATATCCCTATCCCTCAGTACACATTGCCAGAACCTCTGCTCATAATACACAGTGTCATTAGGGTTGATTGGTCGCACCCCATGCTCCCCCAGAATATTCGTTATCAATAAGATACAATGCTGTAACCCCTTCTCCCCCGTATACCCGGCATCGTTAAGGTGCATTGTCCGGGGTGGATGGGATTGGACTCACCGTTGGGAGCTGCAGTCGCTTTGCTCTCTGTGCTGTGTTTCAGGTGCTGTTTGTGTAGGAAGCCGTGCGTGTGTGTGTGTGTGTGTTACATGTGAGCGATGGAGTCAGGAAGCCACAGCAAACTCAAAGACTCTCTACCTGCTCTCTGCCAAAAAATGACGTTTTCAGTTTCTTACAGCATCACATATTGTTTCTTATTGTCTCCTCCCCCCACGGCGAAACTACACGATCTCACAGGCAGAATACAGGGAGAGCTGTGGGGTCGGTTACTGCTGTACAGGGATAAGATTCAGGGGGTTATAATGAGTGTAAATCCCTGTACAGTACAGATACAAGGTGTTGCTGTAATTGCCATACACAGGCATTATGCAGCACATACAGATACAAGGTATTGCTGTAATTGCCATACACAGGCATTATGCGGCACATACAGATACAAGGTGTTGCTGTAATTGCCATACACATGCATTATGCAGCACATACAGATACAAGGTGTTGCTGTAATTGCCATACACAGGCATTATACAGCACATACAGACACAAGGTATTGCTGTAATTGCCATACACAGGCATTATACAGCACATACAGACACAAGGTGTTGCTGTAATTGCCACACACAGGCATTA
Organism: Leptobrachium leishanense; assembly: GCA_009667805.1. NCBI lineage: Eukaryota > Metazoa > Chordata > Amphibia > Anura > Megophryidae > Leptobrachium > Leptobrachium leishanense. The sequence continues at coordinate 160,477,240 of CM019069.1, forward strand.
TACGGCACATACAGATACAAGGTGTTACTGTAATTGCCACACACAGGCATTATGCAGCACATACAGATACAAGGTGTTGCTGCAATTGCCATACACAGGCATTATGCAGCACATACAGATACAAGGTGTTACTGTAATTGCCATACACAGGCATTATGCTGCACATACAGATACAAGGTGTTGCTGTAATTGCCATACACAGGCATTATGCGGCACATACAGATACAAGGTGTTGCTGTAATTTCCATACACAGGCGTTATGCACTGCAGCACATACAGATACAAGGTGTTGCTGTAATTGCCATACACAGACATTATGCAGCACATACAGATGCAAAGTGTTGCTGTAATTGCAATACACAGGCATTATGCAGCACATACAGATACAAGGTGTTGCTGTAGTTGCCATACACAGGCCTTATGCAGCACATACAGATATTGCATTGCTAATAATCTCATTCTGATCACTACAAACCCCCATAAGCAGGAGATCTCACCATTTTATTATCTGTCTGCAGCACATTTAGTGCATTTGACTGTATGCTGATAATGCAGACCCATGTAAGCAGGAAATCTCAGCTTATTATTATCTGTCTGCTGCACATTTACTGACACAAAGGCCATTTCTGCCTGTATGCTGATAATGCAGACCCTGTGTGACATTGTGCCAGATAAGGGACTCCATGCTTGCTAATTAGCATGTGAATCTCCTGCCCTATTGACACAGCCCATCCAGCTTCAGGTGTTGACTTTTTAACTGCCTGAATGCAATCAGTCCGCCCTATATAACAACTATACCAGGCTCCATTGAGCCAGGCTCCAGTGTCATTTCCAAGTGTCATTCTTAAGTGGACGTTCAGAGTTGATTCCTGGAGTTCAGTGGCATTCTTAAGTGGACGTTCAGAGTTGATTCCTGGAGTTCAGTGTCATTCTTAAATGGACGTTCAGAGTTGATTCCTGGAGTTGCGGGACTGGAGGAAGGAACTGCAAAACTGCAAGGCCCACTTTTTACTCTGGTAAACTCACGTCTATATCATGCTTTCTCTCACGCTTCTGCTCTTTACTTCTACCTTTCTCCTTAAATGGAACTCCTGCCCCTCTACCACCGACCCCTACACTATCTGCATCTCTCCCTCCCTCCTCTCGTCCCACATGATGGCCTCGCATGAGCTCCTTTGTTTCCTCAGAACATGGTCTCCCTCTAACTCTCGTGCTGCCAATCACTCCCACTCCCACAAATCCCATTCCCACCTTCTCTTTCTCAACCTCCTGCTGTTACTCTATTCAGGTGACATATCCCCTAACCCTGGCCCCACAACACATCAAATACTTCCCTCTCATCCTATCTCCATCGCACATAAATCACCTCCCTGCAAGCTCAGCAACCTCATTCCCATAATCCCTCAGCGCCTGTCCTCTTTCTCCTGCGCCCTCTGGAACGCTCGCTCTGTGTGCAACAAACTCACAGCCGTCCATGACCTCTTCCTTTCAAACTCCTTCAACCTCCTAGCTTTAACTGAAACCTGGCTAACCCCCTCTGACACGGCCTCCGTTGCTGCTCTCTCACATAGCGGACTACACTTGAGCCATACCCCCAGACCGGGTGAGAGAAATGGTGGCGGGGTCGGACTCCTGCTCTCTCCCACCTGCACCTACCAGCATCTCCCTCCACCCCCATCCCTCTCCTTCTCCTCCTTCGAGACACACTGCATCCGCCTGTTCTCTCCTCTGGCTCTCAGGGTGGCAGTCATCTACCGCCCACCGGGACCAACCTCCCAGTTCTTTGACCACTTTGCTACCTGGCTTTCTCACTTCCTGTCTTCTAATCTTCCATGCCTAATTCTCGGGGACTTCAACATTCCCATTGACGATCCTTCCGCTCCTGCTGCCTCCAAACTTATTTCACTCACGTCCTCCCTTGGACTCACACAATCCTCCCTCCTCCCTACCCACCGCGATGGTCACGTTATTGACCTGGTCTTTTCCAACCTCTGCTCCATTTCTGAGTTCAAATGTCGCCCTTTCCCCATCTCTGACCACCATCTTCTCTCTTTCAACCTATCTGGACTTCCTAAACACCCTGCTCCCCCACCCCGCACACACACTCGCAAAAATCTACATGCTGTGGATCCCCATCAATTCTCCAACCTACTTCACCACCTCCCTCATACCTCATCCTTCACCTGCCCTGATGCTGCCACTAATCACTACAACACTACGCTTATCTCTGCTCTAGACACTCTTGCTCCTCTTCGACTCTGTAAGGCCCCACGCCGCCAGCTTCAGCCCTGGCACACCCTCCAGACTCACTACCTGCAAAGATGCTCCCGCACCGCAGAGCGTGCCTGGAGGAAATCCCGCTCTGAAGCTGATTTTGTTCACTTCAAGTTTATTCTCCGGTCATACACCTCTGCCCTCCACTTGGCCAAACAATCCTTCTTCTCATCTCTTATATCTATGCTGTCCTCCAACCCTAAACGGCTCTGGTCCACCTTCAACACCCTCCTCTACCCACCTGCACCTCCCCCCTCAGCTGCATTCAGCGCTCAAGACCTGGCAGACTACTTCCTCAGTAAAACTCTAACTATCAGAAGCAACATCCCAACACAAGATAGTTATCTGCCACCTCCACTCCCACAGGTCCCCTCTGCCACCCTCTGCCGCTTCCTCCCAGCCACTGAGGAGGAAGTCAATTCCTTATTGTCCTCCTCACATCTCACCACGTGCCCGCTCGACCCCATTCCCTCACATCTAATTCCTCCCCTCTCCTCCTCCCTCACCCCTGCTCTCACACACATCTTCAACCTATCTCTCTCCACTGGCTCCTTTCCATCCGCCTTCAAACACGCTCTAGTTATCCCTTTACTAAAGAAACCATCCCTAGACCCCAACTCTCCATCCAACTACCGCCCTGTATCCCTGCTTCCCTTCACATCAAAGCTCTTAGAAAAACTCTCCCTCTTCCTGTCCTCCAATTCCCTACTTGACCCCCTGCAATCTGGCTTCCGTCCCCTACACTCAACTGAAACTGCCCTCACCAAAGTCACCAACGACCTCCTAACTGCTAAAAAACACGACCACTATTCTATTCTCATCCTGCCTGACCTCTCGGCTGCTTTTGACACTGTTGACCACCCCCTCCTTCTACAGACCCTCAACTCTCTGGGTCTCGGTGACACTGCACTTGCTTGGGTTGACTCCTATTTATCCAACAGGTCCTTCTGTGTGTCCTTTGCTGGTAACTCCTCCTCTTCATTGCCTCTATCTGTTGGTGTACCTCAAGGCTCTGTCCTTGGTCCTCTGCTCTTTTCCATCTACACCTCCTCCCTGGGCAAAATCATCAACAGCTTTGGCTTTAATTACCACCTCTACGCTGATGACACTCAGATCTACCTCTCTACCCCTGATCTCTCTCCCCCTGTCCTTTCAAAGGTCAGTGACTGTTTATCTGGCATCTCCTCCTGGATGGCCTCCCACCACCTAAAGATCAACATGTCAAAGACTGAGCTCCTACTTATTCCTCACTCCAATACCTCCCCACCTCCTGACTTCTCTATCACGGTGGAGGGTATCACCATCTCCCCATCAAACCAAGTTCGCTGTCTTGGAGTTACACTTGACTCTGCTCTTTCCTTCATCCCCCACATCCAGTCTCTTTCCTCCTCCTGCCGATACCAACTGCGTAATATTTACAGAATTCGGCCATTTCTTACCGCTGTCACCACAAAACAACTCATACACGCCCTGGTAATCTCCCGACTCGACTATTGCAATAATCTCTTATCTGGCCTCCCTCTGTCCCGCCTCTCCCCCCTACAATCCATCCTGAACGCCTCCGCCAGGCTAATTCACCTCACCCGCCGCTCTGTCTCTGCCGCTCCCCTCTGCGAGTCCCTTCACTGGCTCCCCATCCACTGCAGAATTAAGTTCAAAATCCTTATCCTTACCTACAAAACCCTCACTAACTCAGCTCCCACTACCTGTCCTCACTAATCACCAAATACACCCCAGCCCGCTCCCTAAGGTCAAACAGTGACCTGCGCCTAGCTTCTCCCCGCATCACCTCTTCCCATGATAGACTGCAGGATTTCTCACGCGCAGCCCCCACTCTCTGGAACGCTCTCCCTCGTACTGTCAGACTTTCCCCTAACTTCTCTTCCTTCAAACGCTCCCTTAAAACATTCCTATTTAGGGAAGCCTACCACCCAACTCACTGACGCAACCATCAATCACTCTCACCTTACAGTCCTCTCCTCCTGTTTCCAACCCCAACCCTCCCAGATTGTGAGTTCCTACGGGAATAGGGCCCTCATCTCCTCCTGTACTGTTTGTCAAATGTTGTTCAATGTATTGTAACCCTGTCTATACTGTGCTTATTGTACAGCGCTGCGGAATATGCTGGCGCTTTATAAATAAAGAATAATAATAATAATAAAAAATCTAGAGTTTACAACCTTTCATACTAGTGATATTTCTGTAAAGGATAAACCGAAACATGTAAAACTAAAAATGAGCAAATTTACATTTAAACTCAAGCTCAGGCCTCACAATTTCCACTAGCATTTGGCGAGTGTAAATTAAGTGAAGGTGAGTGGGAATTCAGACGCAGGCAGCAAGATAAATTATTTTGTGTTGCCTGAGCTGCATATTCTGGCATTTTTGTTTTTAGGCCCAGCTGCTGGCCGGGGGAATCCAAGATGGCAGCCGACCCCCTCTGATGACATCAGAGAGGGTGTGCTGGACATCTGCCGCCTATGCCTGCCCTGTCCTGGCGGTTCTTATCTGGTCCCTTGCTCTGGTCACACTGGGGTCTGATGTCTGGGTATGCCTGCATCTGGGATCTGATGTCTGGGTATACATGTATCTGTGGTCTGATGAGTCTGGGTATACATGTATCTGTGGTCTGATGTGTCTGCGTATACATGTATCTGTGGTCTGATGTGTCTGGGTATACATGTATCTGTGGTCTGATGTGTCTGGGTATATATGTATCTGTGGTCTGATGTGTCTGGGTATACAAGTATCTGTGGTCTGATGTGTCTGGGTATACATGTATCTGTGGTCTGATGTGTCTGGAAATATATGTATCTGTGGTCTGATGTGTCTGGGTATACATGTATCTGTGGTCTGATGTGTCTGGAAATATATGTATCTGTGGTCTGATGTGTCTGGGTATACATGTATCTGTGGTCTGATGTGTCTGGGTATACATGTATCTGTGGTCTGATGTGTCTGGGTATATATGTATCTGTGGTCTGATGTGTCTGGGTATACATGTATCTGGAGTAATTGTGATAAAAACAAATGCACTAAGTTTATTAAAAATTCTCCCTTTCATCTCACTTTCCAAATCGGCTATTTTGACCTAGAAATTTTCATTCTCCAGTCATTCTCCTGCTTTTCACGCTCTCTGAATAACCCTGTATGTATTTTGTTTGCATCCCCTTTGATGTAACTTATTTTCCTTTAAATGTATATTGGTTTATGTTAATGTGGTTATTTATCTTTGTAACTTTATTCTGAATAAAACATTTAACAGTGTCATGTCATAAGATAATTTAAGAAGATGTGTTTAGGGGCGG